>CABHPQ010157665.1:34043-59676 GCA_902168405.1 Peromyscus aztecus
TTTCTACTACCAATCCCTGGGGTTAAAGGCTTGCTTTCTGGAATTAAGGGCGTGTGTCACCATGCCTGGCCATTTCCAGTGTGGCCTTGAACTCACAAAGATCCAGAGGGATTTCTACCTCTGGAGTGCTAGGATTAAAGGTGTGATTGCCACCATTTTCTAGCCTTTATATCTAGTGGCTGTTCTGTCTCTGACCCCAGATAAGTTTATTAGGGTGCACAATGTTTTGGGGAACACAATACCACCACAATCTACCCTAGTTGTCATCATAGAACCTACATCTAGTGACTGATGGAAGTAGATGCAGAGACTCACAGCTAAGCACTTGGTCAAGATCCTTGATTAGTTTTCGTTGAGACTACTGAAGCATCTTGTACTTCACAAGATACAAGTAATGGCATCCACAGTACACATTCCCAGCAGTAGTCATCACAGGAAAACAGAGTGCAACAGAAATTGTCATTACACTACTGGTTTGGAAGAATTGTCATAACAAAATAGCATGTACTAATTTCTACAACAGAGATTCATCTTTTCAGAGTCCAAATTGTGAGTGTCAGAAATGTTGCTGGTACCTAAGTTCTCTCTCCCTTTCTCTTCATCTCAGCCCATTGCTATCTGCCTCCTCACATGCCCTTCCTTCATGAGCACATCTCTCTCCTCTTGTTCATGCATTGGGAATTTCTACTCACATTGGATACACTCTACATCTTTCAATTATTTGATCACTGAATAGCTCTCATACATCTATTTTTATAGATGAAGCAAAGTATTTTTATGCTGTGAGCCTTTTTACATCTCTATTATCTTTCTAAACCTTTTCCCTTTAGCTCTTCTTCTCAGTTTTCCATGGCCTAAGATTTTATTAAGAACTAGTCTTCACCAGGGAAAATCATGCTATTTTTTTATCCAATAGGAAATGATTAGCACTGAAAACATACATACAAGTAACATTATATGGATAAAGTATATTATATTTGGGAATATATGTATATATGTATATGCATGCAATAACAGTTAATAAAAAGAGGCCATTGAATTTGAAAGAGAGAAGGAGAGGTGCATGGGAGGGTTTGGAGAAAGAAAGTGTAAAGAGGAAGCATACTTATAATCTCAAAAATAAAATAAATAATTAAAAATAAAATTATAAGGTAGCTTGCCATTATTTGTTTTTTTATAAAACTTTATCTTCTTTATTATGCATTATTTTAACTTCAGAACAAAATAAACAAGACACAAAATACAAAATACCCCACCTCCTATTCTGTGGCAGGAAATTTTCCTGCCTTAAGGTAAAAGGATAGGATAGAAGAGATCCTCTAGATATGAGCAGCGAGCCAGGTGGGTCAGGCCCAGTCCAGGCTGCTGCTGAAACCACAAACTATAGAGGGTGTGGGCTTCCCAGGGGAGTCTCTAACACACTGTTTCCATGCATAGGCACGCTCATCACCTTCAAGTGAGGGAATCTCATCAGGAACAGCAGCACAAGGCTCCCTGCTGTCACCTTCATCAGTGACTAAAAAGAAAGACATGAGATTTGAGCCAGATGGCAATAAGTGTGACCAAGGGCCCAGACAGTTCCATGACTTACCACTTGTATCTCAAGTCATCTAACTCGCCCAGGCCTGATTTGATCATGTCATAGGTGCAGTTGGAGTGGGTCTGGGGATTCTCAAGGGAGAAACCAGATGAAGCCAGAGCAGGTTCAAACAACAGCACCACCAGGTCCTTGACAGTTTTGTCATTTTTGTCCCCTCAAACCTGCTGTAGAGTCTCTACAGTGTGGTGGGGCAGGATTGATGTAGCCCACTGTGGAGTTATCTTGAAGTGCCTGGGTCTTCATGACCCTCTCCACACTGGCTCTCCAGCCACAGGTGCTTGTAACAACCTAGCAGGGTGAAGACACAAACCTTTTGGATATTGTCACCTTAGTTTTTAAGGACTGGGAGATGACTAATCACAGCTACTCTGGAGGCTGAGTTTTCAGGAAGGTGGATTGACTCCAGGGACTCAAGGATTACCTTTTCAACCTTCTTATCCAAGAGCTTCTTCATGAAGTTGCAGAGATTTTCACACTGCTTTGCTCTCCTCCATTTTCTTCTTTCCTTCCCACTATCTGGTAGGTCCAGGCTCTCTTTAGTCAGAGAGACCAGGCACTTTCCATCAAATTTCTTGAGCTGCTGCACACAGTGTTCATCAACTCACTCAGTCACATACACCACAGCGAAGTCCAGCTTCTGCACATGCTACACATAGGCAGAGTTGGCCACCTGCTTGTAGCATGAGTCTTAAAAGTTATTACTAACAAAATCAAACCCGAGCCAGGTATTGGGGTGAACACTGGAAGGTCAGAGAGATAGAACAAGCCACAGCTATCTCACCTTGCCGGATCCTCAGCTGGTCTTGCTTCCTCAGACTGGAAGCCTCTATGTCCTCATATCCGAATGGCTCTCAGCTGAACTGCTGCTAGAAGCCTGAATGCTTAACCAGCCCAAATGCTTCTCCAGGGCAAATGCCTCTCCAGGGCAAATGCCTCTAGTTTCTGGTCCTCATGCCTTATATACCTTTCTGCTTTCTATTGCCACTCCCTGGGATTAAAGACTCGCTTTCTGAGATTAAAGGCATGGGTCACCATGCTTGGGTGTATCCTTGAACACATGAATTTCTGCCATTGGAATGCCAGGATTAAAGGCGTATGCTACCACTGCCTAACCTCTATGTTTAATATTGTGGCTATCCTGTTCTCTGACCCCAGATAAGTTTATTAGCATACACAATATTTTGGGGAACACAATACCACCACACCTGCTCTTTGCTCTGACCAGTGACAAAGCAGGTGGACTTCCATGTCTCCTTGGTGCCAGACACATACTCTGACAGAAAATGGTGACTGAGCAGTGTGATCGTGGAGGAGCTTAGAGAGGTGCCTACAGTTAGTGGAATCTTCATGGATTTCAAGCTTTAAAGTCTTGGAGAATGCCATAGAATTTCTTGTACTTTTCTTCATCTTCCTGGTAACTCAGAGAAGTGCTCATGGCTGAGGTACTCAGATATCAGCTCATCGCAGCTGTCCATGATGAACACACAAGGGATATACAGTTTGATGTTTTTCTTTTTCTTATTCTTAAAATACAAAAGGACTTGCCAAGGACTGAGGAGCAATGTCGTGAATTTGAAGTGACCTTCTACAGAGAAATGTTCAAAAAACAACAACAAACAAAACAAACAAAACAAAACAAACAAACAAAAAACAGTAGTATATTTCAAGAGAAGATCACCTCAAGTCCCAGTATCAAGCATCTAACACTGGGACAATGCCGCACTCCTGAAGTCCTAGGAATAGAGTAGAAACTATGGGCAGCTCCAGAGAAAACAATTCTAATAACAAGTCAACTTAGAATGCTAGTCCTGAGAAATATATCTCCAATCAGAACCCCTGCTGTGATGTCCACCATCTGGATTCCCACCAAAAGGCAAAGTGAAACCACTGCCAAGCACAGGTCTCTCTGAGTAATTTCTAGTGAATAAATTCATGTGGTTACTTAGCTTTCAGTTACCAGCTACTGACTAGTTGGGAAAGGTGTGCTCTACCATCTCCACATTTTGCAAAGCACACCAGATTATAAAACAAGCACCTTGACTGCCAATTGGTCTTGTCTGTCTTTGGTCAGGCTATTACAGATTTAACTATATTCCTCCTTAGTGAAGTCAGCAGGGTTTTTGGTCCACATTGTCCTAGTCTTATTCAAATCTTTCTGATCAATGTCTTTATTCTTAATCTTCTTGGCTTTTTCTTTTTTGCCATTGACTCTCATCCTCATCTGTCCCTACATCTTCAGTCTTAAGATTTTCCTCCTTATCTTTATCTTCTTTCTTACCTTTCTCTTCTGTATTATCTTCACTGACCTCTTGTTCCTTCTCCAACCCTGGCAAAGTTGGAAGGGTCTTTCAGGCTCCCATAACATATCTTGTCCAAAAAAATACTAGGTTTATTTTAAAAAAACACACAAGAAAATGATAAAATAGGGCTTCAGAGATTAAGAGCACTGACTACTCTTCCAGAGGTCCTGAGTTCAATTCCCAGCAACCACATGATGGCTCACAACCATCTGTAATAAGATCTGGTGCTCTCTTCTGGTGTGCAGGCATACATGCAGGCAGAACACTGTATACATAATAAATAAATAAATAAATCTTAAAAAAAGAAAATGATAAAATAGTCTATTGCTTTGGATGCAAAGATAAAAGGCTTCAACCAGTTTATTTTGATTTATGAATAGACATATTACAATATAACACCAACAATGTCTAAACATAAACCTATTTTATAACATTATTTTCAAAGTACAAGCTTGAAGATATTCTTCTTCCAAGTCTTTCTTCTTTTATGGGTGTATTGAAAACTGTTTCTAATTGTATTTTTAGTCATTTTTATCATACACTATTTAGACAAGTTGTTTTTTTTCTTTTCCTTCTTTGGTTTTTTTTTTTGTTTTTTGTTTTATTTTGTTGTTTTGTTTTGTTTTCAAGATGGGGTTTCTCTGTGTAGTCCTGGCTGTCTTCACTTTATAAACCAGGTTAGCCTTGAACTCATAAGATCTACCTGCTTCTGCTTCCTAAATAGTGAGAAGGAAGGTGTGTACCACCACTGCCAAGCCTAAAACCATAATTTAAACTTTAAACTTTAAACTTGGTTTTTTGAGACAAGATTTCTCTGTGTAGCTTTGGTGCCTGTCCTGGATTTCACTCTGTATACCAGGCTGGCCTTGAACTCAAGGAGATTTTCCTGGCTCTGCCTCTCGAGTGCTTTGGATTAAAGGCATGCACCACAACCCCCCAGTGTTAAACTTTAAATTTTTTTAGTGTTAGTTCATTAGAATTATAAAATTTTGGAAAAAGAACTTCATATTTACTTTGAAATAAAAATTATACTTTGCTTAAATTTTTGTGTTTATTCATAGCAATGGAAGTTTTATTTAGCAAGTTTTATATGATGTTTTGTCTAGGGGATGGATGATTAGGATTATATTTTACACATGGGGTTAGTATTATTTGCCAGTTCAATAAAAAATAAGTATTTATCAATAGTTACATATGATCCAATTTCCTCTATGCAGATGCAACTCTTGCCTTTAATAACATTATTATTATTATTATTATTATTATTATTATTATTATTATTTTGGTTTTTCCAGACAGGGTTTCTCTGTGTAGCTTTGGAGCTTGTCGTGGAACTCACTCTGTAGCCCAGGCTGGCCTCAAACTCACAGAGATTCACCTGCCTCTGCCTCCCGAATGCTGGGATTAAAGGCATGCGCCACCACCGCCTGGCAGTAACATTACTTTTAATGTGATATGAAAGTGGTTTGTTTCAACATTCTCAAGAAGGTTAAAGTAATAGCTATATATTAATATTTATTTTATCATGCAGGTTTCCATTATATTTTAAATTTTTCTCATATCTTTAATAAACAAATGCAATTGATATGCTAATTTTAATATGCAAATAAATCAATATTATTTCAATTTCTTTTCAACCATTGACATAGTCCAAATGTCTTTCCAAATTGCATATCAACATTTTTGAATTAACCAGAATCATGAATAAATGTTTTGCTTGTCATTCAAATTCAAGTTTCTCTTCCAAGTCTTTAAAAATATATGTTAGAGTCTTTAAAATTTTGCGTTATGCATATTGTGAGTTTTGGAGAGCTTTATAATGTGAAAGCTATATCATTACATTTACCCATTAAAAAATCAACTTCAAGAGTGTTTAAAATACACCATCCATCACTGAACTGAAAATAACACATAATTATTTCAAATACCAACTTAGTCAACAACTCCAGGAGCTGTGCATTTTCTTCAAGAAGATTGAAGCAATGAGTTGTAGAGTACCTATTATGCGTAATTAAGCTTTAAAACGCACATCAGTAGTCTCATAGCACTGTTTTAAAAACAGCTTTGTTGTCATGTGACTGGAAGTAAAAGTCATTCCGAGGCAGGTCGCCTCTATCCCAAACTGGCTTCATTCTACTGAATCTAGTCACAGAATTTTATCCCAAGGATAAATTTAAAAATTATAACTAAAGATTTCAGTTATAATAATGGACATGATTGTCACCAACTCCTCAATATTTGGGGACCGGGGCAATTTCTTGTCTATTTTGTTTGATATGTCATTTTATTTGATCAGTATCTCTTCATTACTTTGCTTAATTCAGTACTTTAGGGATAAATAAGTAACTATGTTTATTGTCATCCAAATATTCATGCAATAAATCAGATTCAGCAATTATAATAAATTACTATTTTGAAAACAAGTTTAAATAAAAAATCTATTTACTTTCAAAAGTAAACAAAAGTAAAATCTGCAATTATTTTCTTCATAATTTCAAAGTAATATTAAATATTTTATTTCATTTCTTCTTATATATATGATCTGGTGCACTTTATTTTTCTCTTTGTGAATGTGTACTGGTCAAACATGTGCATATATACATGTGTGTGCCCAGAATGTGGAGGCCTTAGATCGGTGTCTGTAATCATCCATGAAAATTCTTACACCTTATTTATGAAGAAGCTTCTTCAATAAAACCTGGACTTTGCCAAAGTCTAGTCTCATTGTCTGACTTATTGTGGGTAGAGGATCCTTTGTCTTTCTCTTCTGAGGATGGAATTGCAGGCAGGCCTCCACACCTACCTGAAAGTTAAGTGGCTTCCACAAATCTGAACTCATTTCTTGTCCTTGTGCCTGGGTGGCAGGTGCCATAACCATTGAGAAGTCATCCCCAGCCCCTGCCTAGTACATTTTACTTAATTAGTACATACTGCGTATAAAGTATCCTCCTGTGCTGCTCTATGAGTCATACTAAATTTCAAGAATTTTAGACTGTGTACACACCAAGTGTGAAAAGGAACCTTGTGTATTCTCTTCCATTAAAATCATCTAACACCATGACCACATTAAAAAATCATCATCATTATTAATACTGTCATTTAATAGGTTTGAAATATAGCTTGACTTTTTAAAGATTCTATTTCCTAAGTATAAGGTACCCAATCAGATAGTCCAGGCTTGATGGTCATTAACCACTAACTAAATAAATGAAATATAAGTAGAGTCATAGCATAAAGGGGAGACAGTGCCCCATATACATCTTTCCTCCCTGTGAGTAACTTTTACTGCCAGGAATTGCTTACATCTAGGTGAGTTGTTGGCCAAAGGTTCCCCTTGAGAAACTTCAAACAGCTCTTGTCTATTGTCAAGGATATTAGTTGCTCTCCACAAACTGCAAGTAAGGCTCTATTGTTGAATATCATACTACGTATCACATGGAGAAATTGTGCTAGTGTCTTACCGGAACCTTCATTCCTACTGATGAGTGTTCATGATACCGGAAGCCACCGCGCATCCTCCCAGAGGAGAAAAGTAAACACCAACCCAACTACAAAGCCTGTGATCTACAACAGTGCCTTGTCTGTACGACAAGAGGGGCACAAATACAGTGAGAGTAAACAACAGCCACTCCCTGATTGGATTTAAGGCCCACGTCACAAGACAGGATACTTTGCTTTAATTATTAGCAAATATTTTAATGGTGGAAGCTCAACATTTGAGGAGTTTGTAACAAAGATGGGCTTGTTTGATAGAAGATAAGAATATAAACAACAAAGTACAACAAGAATGAAACAGAAAACAACAATCTCATTTCTAGAAATTTCTGTGAAAATAAAGTCAGTACATTAACCTTATATATAATGTCACCATTCAAAACAGGAATTCAGAAAACTGAAAATCTAGAGATTTTGCAATGTGGTTAAATGGCAAATAGTACAAGTATATGACAAAATATTCTTCAGATATGAAATTAAAGAACTAGATGTTCATATACTTACCTGGATAGAGTTATACAAAAATATAAATAGAGCCAGCAAATAATGGCTTTCATTCAGAATGCGATGATACCTTTTTTCCACAATAAGAGACACAATAAAACCATAGCCTATTGCAAGGTACATGGTGATTGTTACATAGAGATAAACGCTGTCCACATTATTCCCAAACAAGAAAACACAACTATAATGTGAAAGTATTCCAGACTCAAGGGGTGACTACTCCTGAAAATCTGACAGCAGCATATGCTAAATGAAATTGTACAACTCTGGAAAAGCCATTCATCAGAGGAGCTTATGTTACAGTTTCTTTGGGATGATTGAAGTTTATCACGAATTTAAATTTACCCATCAATTATAACATGATTCTTTTATCCCTAGATATTATCTACAAAAATAAATAAGTAAAATAAGCATGTGAACCCTAAGAACAAAGAGAAGAGTATCCAATATCCATGCTATCGTTAAAATAGCACCAAATTAAAAAGAGATGAAATGATATTTACATAGTATTAAAAATATTTCATCATGGGCAGCAATGTAGAGTAATCTTAGAAGCAATATACTTATTGCACTCAGACAAACATAACATATCATTTAGGATTCCACTCAGCTGAAGCTGAGAAAGAAAGAAAATTGTATATGTCGACATAGAAATGAGACCAGTGCCCTGCAATGTGGGAAACTGACCTTGACGGAAAAGAAAGGGGTTCTTTGAAGTTGAACAAATCCATCTCTCTATCTTGACTGAAGAGTAGACTGAATGAGTGTGCTTCCAGGTTGAAACTTACTCAAGGGAATTTAAAATCTATGCATTTACTTGAATTGCTGAAAACCTTTAAAAGCTAAGCTCTTAGGCAATTGTTTTTTGGAGTTGGCTACATTGGAAGATATATGCTGTTTCATTACCAAAAAAAGTTTGCCTTCTTTCCTTTAAGTATCTAGTATTTTAATTTAACAGAAGATTAAGAAATAGGTACAAAGCACAATAGTATAGTAAATTAAACAAGAAAAATGGGTTTTTGTAAGGCAGATATGGAGAGCTTTGAAATAAGCTCCTCTGAAGGAGTAATTGATTTTACAATTACAGCATTTTTATCTCTTGCTTTTCTAAGTCATGGCCTTTGCCCTGTTCCACTCCAGGCATCCATCTGCTGAGGGTAAGATTAAAATGTGTTACAGACAGAGTGAAAGAAGAAATACCTATGCAGTATTTTTGACATTCAAATTGGATTATACACAAACAATATGTCTGAAAGGCCAGCTATTACCCTGAGGAAGGATTTTCAGGATTTTCTGTATTGCTTATTTTCCTTTTACATATCAACAGTTATACTCCAGAGGACTCCAATAATTCAGTTTCCCCAGGAGTGAAGAGGGAGTAGATCTACCTACAATGGCTAAGTGAAAAGCATGTAGGAGTGGAAGCAGCCTGGCTGTCTTCCAGCTTGAGAGTATTAGAGAGAATGAAGCTAGCATTCAAATGTGCATTTTGATTTTTTATTCTTGGAAAAAGAGTTGAGCATTAGTACAAAATGTTTAGTGGCCAGAGACCTGTCCTGGGTCCTTTTAGTATCTGGCAAGTTATCCCATCCTCCACTGACAACTGCTGGCTACAGGACAATCTTAGCAATTTCCCAGCACAGCATGATTAGAGCAAGGTTCTCTGTGCAGCCAAGGATTCTGTTGGAGTGTAGAGGAACTCAGAATGGATCAGAATGGAGTCTGGATTTATGAGGAAGGTGATATAGTGGGGCCAAGTTAAGAGAGAAAGGCAAAACTCATGAACATGATAAAGGACTTTGATCATGACTACCTTCTTATAGAGAAAGAATAAGTGAAATACTATATTGAAAGAATAAGTGAAATACTATATTAACCGTTTATACCCTTCATGAAGTCCCAACAAAATCTCTGCCTGAAAAAGGATGACCCCAATCGATGTGCTAAGAAGAGTGGAGAAATCTTGTGGGGCCCCACCTTTATACAAAGAACTACAGACAAGTAAACAGTGCCGAAAGCCAAACAAATAGTTCCTAGTCCTCAGGAGAGATGCTCTGGTTATTATCCGGTACCAAGTAGTCAGCCTTGGAATCATGTACAGAGACATTTTATACAGATTGAGTGGTTATATTTACATATTTGGTAATATATATCAACAATAAAGAAAAATAGGCCATGAATTTGAGGGAAAGCAATGAGGGATAAATGGGAGGGGTTGAAGGAATGAATGGGAAGGGGTTAAAATGATGTAGTTATATTTTAATTTTATTTTTTAAAATGGAACTTGCAAAGGTTTTTTTTCTCCATCTATTTCAACCAACGGATGCAGTAGTTATTTATTGGAATGATAGTGGATTGGTGATGCAATGTATGGACAAGAAAGTGTTGTGGGAATTCTGCCATTTGGTCTAACAATCAATTGGAGTGGTTTAATCCAATGGGCATGGCCTGCTCTGAAGATTTGTGACCCTTTTAGAATTTGTGGCAGAAAGGTCATGATCTCTTGGGCTGGACAGAGCAGGCAGCAAGTGGTGGAGAAGCATGACTTGCAGTTTGCTTCCCATCTTCCTTGAGCAGAACAACAGGGCAGCAATGGCAGAATCAGCATAAGCATCAGCCTTGTTCAGTGTCGTGAGTGTACCTCACTGATTTAATTCCTTAATAAACTTTACCTGATCCCAGATTCCCGGGACCCACATTATCTGGCATCTCACATTGGGCACCATATGTAAATGGGAGTTTTCCTGTGTCCTGCAGCCACTCTCAAATAATCACCCAGAGGCTTAATATAAATTATAAATGCTTGTCTGGTAGCTCAGGCTTATTACTTCCTAGCTATTATACTTAAATTAACCCATAATTTTTATCTATGTTTAGCCATGTGGCTTGGTACCCTTTCCCAGTTCTCATCTTGCTTCCTCTACTTCCGGCTGATGACTCCTGACTCCACCCTTCCTCTTCCCAGAATTCTCCTAGTCTGGTTGTCCACCTATACTTCCTGCATGGCTACTGAACAATCATTGTTTTATTAAACAAATTCAAGTGACAAATCTTTACAGTGTACAAGAAGATTATTCCATAGCATTTGGATACAAGAAAGGTGACTGCCAAACTTTGCCAAGATAAGGTAAGACAGTCCTTCAAAATTCCCTGCTTCACAGGAAAGTCTGTCAGACATGCTAGGTCTTTAGGCCAGAGTAAGCTACCCCAACATTGCAGAGAAATTTTGTGTGACTGTCCAGGCAGCTTAAGGTCCTTGTCATTAGTTAACATTTCACCCTTCTGGGGTGTTGATGGAGCTGAAAACTAAATAGTTATTGTTATAATTCTCCTTAGTTATGATAAAAGATAAATTAAATATGAAACTTTAGACTCACAAAGATAGAGTATTTTCTTTAATTTTGCCAAATACAGGCAGACTGGATATTGTAACTGATTCTTGCTTGATAACTGTTTTTGTTGCATGTGACCTTATTATGTTAAAGTTAAAACTTTCCTTTTTAATTAAACAAAAAGTGAGAAATGCTGTGGAATAGTCCTCTTGTATACTGTAAAGATTTGTCACTCAAACTGGTTTAATAAAGTGCTGATTGGCAATAGGCAGGCAGGAAGTATAGGCGGGGTAACCAAAATAAGAATGTTGGGAAGAGGAAGGGTCGAGTCAGGAGTCACCAGCCAGACATAGAGGAAGCAAGATGAGACTGTCATACTGGGAAAAGGTACCAAGTCATATAGATAAACATAGATAAGAATTATGGGTTAATTTAAATATAAGAGCTAGTTAGTAATAAGCCTAAGCTACCAGCCAAGCATTTATAATTTATATTAAGTCTCTGAGTGATTATTTGAAAGTGGCTGTGGGACATAGGGAAACTTCCATTTACAGGAAAGCAGGCAGAAGCCAACAAGTAATAAGTCATCATAAAAGTAGAAGGGATTTAGAGCATGGCTAGATTTTTATTATTGAAAACTGATGTCAGTATAGCAAGTGGCTGAGGCTTTGAACCACTTCAGTCCCAACTACCTTACCAAGAATTAGACTTTAGGAATAATGGAGGGTGATTTCAGTATAAACCACAAGAGTTCCAACCACCAAAATCTACTTTTTTTATATATAAACTCAATAATTTCAAAAATGGCTTAAAGTCATTTAACAGATTCAAATTTACATGTTTGAGCAAGTACTTTTTTTTGAGACAGGGTTTCTCTGTGTATTCCTGGCTGTCATGGAATTTGCTCTGTGGACCTCAGAGATCCACCTGCCTCTGCCTCCAAAGTGCAGGGATTATAGGCATGCAGAACCACCACCCAGTGAGCAAGTGGTTTTTAACATTACAATATTACCTAACTAAATAAATTCATGTCTATGGGTGTTATCAGGACAACTACAATTCTTGGTTAGCCAGTAAGGAATCAGGAGGAAGCAATGGTAGCAGTAGTAGCAGCAGCAGTAATAGTAGTAGTAGTGGCAGTGGGGTAGAGTCCTAGGGTAGATGGACTCAGCAGTAAGAGTGAAGACACTATGATTTTCCTTCTTTCATGTCCATTTTTATCAGGCCACTACCAGAAGGGGGCACTGAATTTAGGCTGGGCCTTCCCACAACTCAAGACAATCCTCCAAAGACCTGCCACATACAAACTGATAGAGACAATCATTCATTGATGATCTCTTCTAGATTATGTCAATTGAACAATTATAATCTAACCATCATAATTACTAGGGAAACTGTCATTGTGGTGAATTCATTTTGTCATGATAAAATGTCTTATTGAAAATATCACATATAACAAATTTGATCATGGTTCCCCTCCTGAATTCCTCCCAGACTTTCTGTACCTCCTTATCCATCCAACTTTGTTATTGTACTCTTTCTTTTAAAAAAAAATCATCTAAATTCATGCTTACCTATTAAGATTTATGATTTTGTTTGCATTAAATAATTGAGGCAGTTGCAATGTCAGTATGAAAATGTAAAATTTTTAAATGAGGTCGATATGAAGAAAGCATTCTATTTAATCATAATTAATTGAATAAGCAATTTATATTTATTTTGTGTAATAAATGTGATTTGTCAGAATAAAATTTCATTACAATCATATAAATACATTTAATTTCCAAAAGTATTTTTCTATTTACTGCTATATATAATTTGATATGATGAGTTTTAATCTCATTTGATTATGCTTAAGGTTTAAAATTAATCAGATGCTATATATCTCATAAACTTGCCAATATGGAGAATAAATGAAAAAATAATTATGTTTACTGAAACTTTTTGAGATATTCTATTTGTTAAATATACTCAAAGATGGTTAGAATGAAGAAAGAAATATTTTAGAATAATAAAATGAATGCAACAGTAATTAAAATGAGCATTATAACAATCTAAGAATATATTATTACATAAAGATAAAACATTGGGAGAAAAGTAAATTCACATATGGTAAGCGACTTTCCTAAACACCAGATTTAATGCTTAAGGATAGTGTAAATCCTGTTTTTAATATGTTGTGGCATGTATGCAGTTTGATGGGCATCCCCACTTCATTAGGTATTTTCAAAGTGAAGATTGTAAAGGCTTTGTTCACCTGGGTAAACTGATAATATTGCTTCACTTTATTACTGGCAAACCTTTCAGAACTGCTTCTATCCAGTGGCAATGCCTGGCTTTTTATTGCTAATTATTCCAAGGGAATTTAGAACAAAATGAATGATTAATTTTTAGCCCACAATTCTAAGTTCCTGTCCATTATTGCAGGGATGTTATAGCAGCAGGAAGTTGAGACAGCTGGTCATGTGACATTCACAGTCTACAATAGAGAAGAGGGAAAGCATGCATGCTCACTCACTTGCGTGATTGCTCCCAGTTCCATACTTCTGTTTTTACACGTTTCAGGAACCCCTGCCAGAGAATGATGCTGCACACAGTGAGCATAATCTCCCCAATTCAATTAATTGATCCACGACAGAATTTCTCACAGACCAATCTATTATAAAAAAAAAAAAATCCCTTATTAAGACTTTCTTATTAAGTGAATCTAATCTGAGTAAAGTCTACAGTTAAACCAAACCATGACATTGTTACTATACTGGAACCTTTGTTGATGCTATTGTAAAGTAATAAATATTTGCCTTAAGTAATTGCAGCAGGGCATCCTCTTGTAAAACAAAACATCACACAGACCCATTTAAGGTGTAGTGGCTTCCCTCTAATACAATGTCGTTTGTTCAGGAATCTGAACAAATGTGACTTGCTAAAAAACCAATGAGTTTATTTAGCTTACTTACAGAAACTTAATTTACTAAGAGACAGCTTGCATTACTGAAAGTCCTACATCTGCATGAATGATGGCTCCTGAAAGTTATGTCCTGGGAAAGGACTGTCCTACTTTCAGACAGCTTCCATGAAAAAGTCCATTCTCTCCAATAATTCTTACTGTTTTTATAACCCAGGTGACCTCAATGTGTGTTTTAGTAAGTCTGAGCCTCCTCAAGGCATCTAATTTCTGTTGCTTAACTGAGTATGGTTAGCCTTCCCCCTTCCTCCATGAGGGAATGTGTTAATTAAGAGGAAACAGCAGTATATTCTTCTCCAAGATCCATGGCCTCACTAGCCCCTTGTAGTTGATTAGGTTGTCAAACCAGATATGGTTTTTCTTGCTGAACAATTTTATCTCTGAAAAAAAATGCTAGGGAAACTATACCTGTGAAGTGAAGTCTTATCAGTTTGGCTCCCTAACCAAGACCTGAATGACATCAATAGACATGCTAATTTGAAAGGGGGAATCTCTTGGGGCCTAACACTACACAAAGAACTACAGGCAACAAGGGAATACTGAGAGATGTAGAAATAGTCTTCCCCGGGGAAGAGCACTCCAATTGGTTATCCAATACTAAATGTTTCCAGCCCTGAAAACATACATGCAAGTAATACTACAAACTAAGCACGTTGGATTTATATATTTAGTAAATATATATACATATGTATATGAACACACACACACACATACACATACATATATACATTTATAAATAAATAAAACTGTTGTTGTATGGCAAAATTAAAGAATTAGAGACCATGACTTTGAGAGAAAATACAAAAATGTAATAGCCAAACAACAGATATAAATATTCCCCAAGCCCTTGCCAGGTTTTCAAAAAAAAAAAAAGATAAACTTTTCTTAGGAAGCTAGGAATCTTGTCTTTGAAATTGGGATCATCAGAAAATTTATTTCTCCTGTATTTGGCAGAATTTACAAACCAAACATCAACGATTAATAGCAAGCAAATATTTCTGATCATACTGACACTATCCTGGAACATCTATGATTGCTTTCTATTAGTCCAGCCTGCTTTTAAAATTCTGTAACTTTTTGGTGATCTTGCACTAATCTGTGTTTTGCAACAAATTCTTGTCCATTTAAGTTTTCTCATTCAGAGATCCCTGGAACCAGCAGGTCTTTCAGTCACTGCCATTCTTGGAGCTGTTATCTCTCTCTAATAACAAAGATTGAAGCTATTGTCTTTTCTCTCCAATACCAAAGCTTCCTCCATGCAGACACCCCTTTGTAGTAAGATAGGAGCTGTAATAGAGCAAACAGATGTTTCAGTAGGATTTGGATATCTCTTAAAGTGCCTCATCATACAAATGGTCTATAGAAAAACAAAGGATCTTCACACACACACACACACACACACACACACACACACACTCACAAGAATGAAGAATACAGTTGATTTGGGGAAGCAGGAGCCATTGCTAACAGACTTAGATCATGTACCAGCAGGAAGGAGGGAGAAAGGGAGAGGGATGGGGTAGAAAAGAAAGAATTACTGAGGTTGTTAGGTCAAGATCTGAGCCTTGATAACCTAACCATTGATACATGGCCACACATCTTCAAAATAAGCTAAGTGAAGACAGAAGTAATAGTGATAAGTAGAAAAAGGAGATTTTTTTCTTTTAATTTGAACATATTTTGAAGCTGAACAAATAAAGAAGTCAAATGTACCTGACCACACAAACCAAATCTGATCCAGGATCTTGACATGAGGTTTATTTGTGAACAGATCATTGGTATTCATAATGAACCCCGGAAAAGGTGTCACCTCGCCCAGCATTGGCCCATCATTGTCCCTGTTTGGTAAGATAGTCTAACAATATGCAGACCTGTGTGAAATTTCTTCATGGGAACAAAGTTCCCTCTCTGCCTAAGAGCAGGGTTCATTCAGCCTTTTCCTTCGCTCAGGAATATCCTGAAGAAATTCCTAAGAAATTGGAAGAGAGACACACGTCTCTCCTTACCACACCGTCACTGTTGCAGGGATAGTAATAGAAGGACTTTCTTAGGGAAGAAGTAGACACCTTGGTAGAGAGTTGCTAGACATTGACCTCCTTGCTGTTCACAAAGGATAGGTACCTTATTTTATTCTGTAGGAAAATGTTAGAGATATGTACTGCATTTTTTCACTTTTCACAGTGTAACAAATGTTTTTAGTATATTTTATCAGTAATGGATAAATTATAAATCATCTGGCCCAAACTCCATATCCAGTGGCATTCTTAGCCTCAAGCTTATTTATTGAGCATATTTGAATGATTTCATAATTCATGCCATTAATAGATGCCATTCTACTTCCTAACATGCATTTTCTCTCCATACAACTCATCCTACTTAACTCTTAAACTTCAACATGTGTAACAATAATGGCCTAGCTAAAAACTCCATACTCTGAGATTCAGATAATGCATAGTGTGTGTGGGGTGGGGTGGGGGGTGGGGAGGTAAATGTCCTCCTTTACAATGTCAGTCATAATATTTTAGTAACTTTCTTTCCCATTATTCCAATATACTCAAGGACTATTTAATCTTCCCTCTTTGCAACTATGCCTCTGGCACCTGTGTCTGGGGCATTTAACATACTAAAGAAAAGCTTATTGTTTCCTACTAGAGCCCTCTGTACACAGAGCCCTTCTCAGTCTTGGTATTTAATTTAGCACAATAGTTCTCAGTGAAGTCTGGGATGAAGACAAACTGAAAGTATGGAATAAGGAGTAGTGTCCATGATTAATAATTGTTATCCATCTTCAATGAAAGCATAAAACTAAATTCTCAGCGAAAGTCGTTCTCATTGCAAACAAGGTGCTAGCTGCAAACTTCTAGCATCCCCTTGGTCTCTGACATCTGATTTTGTTCCAAAAGGATTCACGTGTGCTTCAACCTTGCCACATTAAATAGCCACTAAAGTCAATGTTCTCTGACTGTGCTTCAATAACTCTTTTATTTTTATGTTTTATATTTGTAAGCAAATATAAGTATAGAATTTTTATGATTTATCACTAACAGAATCTAAAGCAACATCATTCACATTCAAAGTGAGAGATCTAATTATCCAAAGATTTAAAATAAAATTATACTGAAACGTCAGTGATTAAATATTTTCCCTAAGTTGGTGATACAACATCCCATCATACCAGTAATTTAAAAACATAACAGTAGAATGATAGTCTAAACTTTCTCTACCAATTTAATATCGTCTTTTTTCTCCCAGCTTTATGATTCATACAGCAAATATATGAATGACATGACCTATTGCAACAGTGTGTACCTCATAGTAAGTCTTATTTTTCACCTAAAACACTTGGATTAAGTTTATGTTTGCCACCTTTAATGTCATCTTTACAGCTTTCAAAGGCCAGCAAGAGACTTTGATTAGGGAAGAGAGAGCATCTCACCTTCACAGCAAGAGAAATGCTTTTAGATAATCCTTTGAACAAACTAATGTGGAAAAACCTGATGGCGTGAGGGAAGAGACCCATGTTGGAAAGGGAGCAAAGGTTGTTTACTAAGGGAAGAAATGCCAGTATCAGGTGCGACACTCATCTAACAGTAGGAATACTTGTTACATTAACAAGATTTACTGACAGACTCCATCTGTGTCTTCTCACCAAACAAGGTCACTCAGTCAGATACTATGGCGCCTAATGAGGAAAATGCCAAGTCTCTGGAGTGATAATGGAGGTTCACTCTGACTTACGCCTCAGGCACTGGCAATATTTTTAGGTCTAGAAAATAAAATAAGGTACAGAAAAAGGTCATAATTTTTATAGAGCCAATCCACCTTGAAAAATAGCTGTGCATGTAAGTGAGTATCTTTAATATTTTTCCCCTTTCCCGAGAGTCAAGGTTACTTTTCTATCCTTCTTCAAAGTGGTCCTTCAGGGTTTTAATACCTTCAACATTAAACTTATATATATTATTGAGTTAAAGGGTCTGTGCCACAGCTTTTATTGTTTTATATCTAGGAAGGAAATATCTGCAAAATACTAAGGTAGCCATTTGTTTTTACACAAATTTGTTTTCACACAAATTTGTTTTTACACAAACATGTTGTTAGGTGTTTCATTGCATAAAAAAAGATCTCACAGAAATCTTCTGTGGCACTGTTCTGTGGCATTGGATAACTCAATGATACTTGAATTTATGCCTTAGTGACTTTTTAATAAATAGCTTTTGACTGGAGCAAATAGCTTAGCATTTTAACCCTCAGTGTCTTTAATGGAAAAATGTAATAGATTTAGAATAAAAAATAGTGGATATCACTTCTAATAAAAATACCCTGCAGGCCCATTTTCTATTCTGTGACCTTAGATGCCCTCAAGAGAATTTATCAGTGTACCTCTCAAAGACCAATTACAATAGTTCCAGCCTGATTCATGACAGCTACATGTTATTGAAATACAATCAAATATTTGATATGTCTTTCTCCATCTCTGAAATTTGCCCAAATGGGGCCCCTTAGTTTATGATCTCTTTTATGTTTTCCAAATTCTGAAGCGTTTATCTTTAGCTTCCTCTATTATTTTCAAAGTATGTTAATTTTTTTCTTATTCATCAAATACTTCAGGTTCTTTTATATTTCTCAAATATGATCCCTTTAGTTAAAAGACAGTGAAAATTGGCTATGGCGGTGCATACCTCTGATCTCACCACTCAAATAGTACAGGCAAGTACATTTGAGGCAACTGGGCTGCATGAGATGTTGCCTCAGGAAAAAATTCAAATCACTGAGACATTTAGACCATGAAGCCCTTCACTAATATGATGTTAGATATGGTTCTAAGAACTCTGAATATGCTCATTCTTAATCTCAAAGTCATCCTGAGAATGTATCACTAACAGTGGTCCCATTGTACATATAACATAATTGGGACACAAAACATTTAAGAATTTAATAGGTTGATGAGATGTCTCAATGAGCAAATGTGCTTATTGCTTCACTCCAATCCCTGGAACACATGGTAAAGGAAAGGACTGCCATTCCAAGCTGTCCTCTGATCTCCATAGCCACACACTAAACAAGTGAATAAACACAAAGATTAAATAACTTTTCAACAAGAAGTTACAATCCAAAGATGGATATCAAACCACGTAATTTTATTCCAATGAGTTTTATTACTTAGAAAGCTAACACATAAATGTCTGGATTATTGAATTTTTGTCCTTGGTAAATTGAATGTACTTCAGAGACTTATATATTATTTTAATCTATATTATTATTCATGAATAAATATTTCTCAAAGAAAGAAACATGTAGTAATTACGACAAGAAATTGAATAATTGAAAGAGAAACTGAATAAAACTGTAAGGAGTATATCAGAACATGGTCTAGGCATGGAGTCATGGGAGGAGGATTCTGCGTGCTTGTGAAAACACTCCAAGAAAACAAGAGTCTTCTGACAGTTTCTTCAGTATATGGAATTGTTCTTGGAATGTGTTTCTATGCTCCTCCCAGGTGCAGCAGACAAGAGTGAGTTTACATCACATTGCTCATTATTGCTTGCTACTATTATTCAATTAAGTGTGTAAACTATCATTTAATACACCTCTATGGAAAAACAGGGGCTTTTGCCACATGTGGCTTGTCCTTGTGATTGTATACAGCTTGAACTCATGTGAACTTTACTCATATGACCTTTATTAACCCTCAGAGTATAAATT
Source organism: Peromyscus aztecus (assembly GCA_902168405.1). NCBI lineage: Eukaryota > Metazoa > Chordata > Mammalia > Rodentia > Cricetidae > Peromyscus > Peromyscus aztecus. The sequence continues at coordinate 53,943 of CABHPQ010157665.1, forward strand.
GTATGATGCTCTACATAAAGCTGTCTATTGCATGAGACTTTAGTCTGCCTCATGTGGTGGTATTGTGTTCCCCAAAATATTGTGCACCCTAATAAACTTATCTGGGGTCAGAGAACAGAACAGCCACTAGATACAGAGGCTAGAAAATGGTAGCACTCACACCTTTAATCCTAGCATTCCAGAGGCAGAAAGCTATCTGGATCTCTCTGAGTTCAAGGCTACACTGGAAACAGCCAAGCATGGTGACTCATGCCTTTAATCCCAGGAAGAGAGCCTTTAATCCCAGAAAGTGATGTCAGAAAACAGAAATGTACATAAGGTGTGAAGACCAGGAACTAGAAGCTTTTAGCCTGGTTAAGCTTTTAGCAACAATTCAGCTGAGATTCATTCTGGATGAGGATTCAGAGGCTTCCAGTCAGAGGAAACAGGATCAGCTGAGGAATTGGCAAGGTGAGGTGGCTGTGGCTTGTTCTGCTTCTCTGATCCTCCAGCATTCATCCCAATACCTGGCTTCAGTATTGTTTTTATTAATAAGAACTTTTAAGATTACTGCTACAGCCTCATTATCAGATCTATTCCCCCAGAACCCACTGCCTCTAGAATATTGACAAGAGTAGAAGCAGAGAAATGTAGTTGGAGTTTTCTCTAGTCCCGCTCAGACCCACAGCAATAAACACACAGATGCTTTTATTATTTAAACTGTTTGGCCTAATGGCTCAGGCTTCTTGCTACCTAGTTCTTATATTTTAAATTAATCCGTTTCTATTAATCTATAAGCTGCCACGTGGCTTGTGGCTTGCTGGTTCCTCACATCTTGCGTCTCATGGCGGCAGCTGGCAGCATCTCCTGACTCAGCCTTCCACCTCCCAGAATTCTCCTCTCTCCTTATCTCACCTACACTGTACTTCCCACCTGGCTACTGGCCAATCAGTGTTCTAATTATCAATCAATCAGAGCAACACATTCCAAGCATTCTCAGCAGAGAATACTACAATTATTTGTAGTAGCCAAAACTGAAGAGTGTAAGTAATTAAGTTGGAATGAGAAGAGTTTAGATCTGTTTTCCATGACTTTCAGTGTTGTGCTGACAGCTGTTAGTAGATTGTACAAAATAAGAATGAAAAAAATATCAAGAGAATATTGATAGGAGCCATGTATAATTACCTCAGTGAACAAAGTTTTATCTTATTTTTAACAGAGATGGGAAAATCTTGGAGAGCACAGAACAACAGTCTTGGTTCTGGCTATGCAATCCAGTAGTAAAATAGCACTGGAACAAGTCTAGAATGCAGAGGGAGGCCACTTATATAGCTGTGATATTTTCCATTCATTTATAAAAGAACTGAAGTCACCAGATGGCTGAGCAGAGTTGAGGAAAAGACAACCTAGAAGGTGCAGTTTGTTGCACTCCAGTATTTAGTGGAAAGGTGGTACGAACAAGACCCTATCTGAAGGCTGATTCTACACACACTGCAGATAATGGGTGATTTAAGAATGCTTTTTCTGGAAGGGATTTTTAATAAAAGAAACTTGTGTTCAACATGTTAAATTTCAGCTTTTAAACACATAGATATATGGCCATCTAAAATAAGAGCTTGGTGTTTTCTTTGTGTTTAGGTCAGGTACATGCTTTCTTTTCTTGATTGAACAATGTGAAGACACACCCTTTGCTCAGCACTAATGAGGAATTATGTGTGACACAGCACCAAATCTGCAGGTGATATTTTTGGCATGTCTGTGCTTACTGAGGTAGGGAGTATCCACATACTAAGATACAAATTCTAAGGACAGTCTCTTCAGTCCTTTAGCATACCATTTCCTTTTTACTTTATTTATTTTATATAAAAATTTAGTTTGCATATTAAGTAGTAGGTTTCCTGATGGCACTGTCTAATATTTTTAACTTATTTATTTATTTTATATGTATGTGTGTTTTCTGTGCCTGTATTTCTATGTGTTCTTTCAGGTTTGGTACCCAAGATGGCCAGAAAAAAGTGTCAGATTGCATGGAACTGGAGTTACATATAGTTGTGAACCATCATGTAGGTTCTGGGAACTGAATCCAGGTCTTCCTGAACAGCAGTCAGTACTCTTAACCACTAAGCCATTTCCAGCCCCTTGATGGCATATTCATACATAATGTTGGTTGATTCTCCTCTATCCACATCTCCCTCATCTCTTTTCCCAGATTTCTTCATGTGTTCTTGTGAGCACCAGTATTCCTCTTTCCATTTTACTATCACATGTGCTCTGTTACCCATCCCCCCAAAAAAAAACATATCTTCCCTTCTAGGACTGTTTCTGTTTTCATATTTCATGTGCTATGAAACCCACTACTTAAAGCCTCTCTTCCCATTTTCATGAGTCTGTTTCTACTTCCATGACCACTATCTATTCATGATTAATACCACATATTTATACACGTATAAATATTGAAAGCTCAGGTAGATCTGTTAGAGAAAACATGCAACATTTATCTTTCTGGACCTGTATTATCATAATATAATGTTTTTCAGTTTCATCCATTCTTCTGCATTGATGGTTGAATCTGGAATAAATGAATAAACAAGTTGTCATGCACATTCTTGATCACTTTAATTTAACTGAGAAGATCCACTGTAAATACAGGTGGTAACATCTTGTGGTAGTCCAGATATAAGGAATTCTGACAAAGAGAAGTTTTGACTTATTTCCCTGCATGTCTTCACAATGTGCTGGCAACTTAATGTGCCCCAATGGCATCTTGATATTGCTGTCATCACTTCTGCCACAATTCATTTCTAATATTAGAACTCAGCATCTTCAACATTCCAGTTTAGAATGAAGACCAATAGCTCTCTATGAATCTTCCAGTCCTTGCACCACACTGGGACTGATGAGGTATTTAGCCCTGTGTTTGACAATTTCTGTGTTTTAAGGATCAAAACCAATAGAATAAATGTATATTTAAAAGGGTTTATTAGATTGACTTAAAAGGCAGGGTCCAAGCAACTACCAGGACCATGCTCCTTTGAAGAACAGTGACTAATATACTCATGAATTTCATAATTTTATATTTTGTACTGAATATAATTCTATTGTGTATAGTTATCACATTTTCATTATTTAGTCATATATTAATGACTATCTAGACTGGTACTATTTTCTTGTTACTGTGAACAGGGTAGTGACAAACAATGATGTGAAAACATCTCTGTAGTAAGACACTTTTGCTTTGTGTCTAGGAGAGCTATAGCCGCTTTGAAAGATGGCCCTGCTTTAGGTTTTTGAAAAATTTCTGCACTGATTTCCACAGGGTTGGTACAATCCTTTCTTATCAATACATTGACCACAATCATTCTTCACAGCCACCTTTGTCATAATTATAATTTATGAGTCTCAATCTATCAAGATATCAAAAATCAAAGAGGTGGGTTTGATAAGCCATTTAACTCACCTGTCCTTACCCCCAAGTGTTCTATTATACATATATTTTTATTCTAGAAATTCACACACACACACACACACACACACACACACACACACACACACACAAAACCAACAGCAAGTTAAAGTTTGGCACATAAATATAGAAACAGGGATAAATATTTTAGCTTTGTATTTCTTTCATACCAGAGACTTTCAGAGCAAATCCATAATAAATTCTACTGCTTACAGAAGCAAACCTATGAAAACTTTCAGGCAAATACATTCATTCTAACTGGTAACTCAGAAATAGTAAGTATTTTATCTAACTACTGTTTCTGATCATATTCTATAGGGTTGTAGGTGAAGTCATACTTAATAAAGAGTTCAAAATATTTTATACTTAGTTCTATTAAAGGGTTAATGGGTAATAATGGAACAGAAAGTATTAAATATGGTGAAGATTGGGTGGGCAGGGTAGAGGAGGCAATATGGGGAAGGATACCTAACACTAAAGGGTTTTCAGAAATACGCATGAAAATCTACTTCTGTAGAAGCTTTCTAAAATGCACACATATATAGAAAGTCTTTTAATTAAGTTACCCTGTGGGAAGTGGGAAGGTAACTTTCCCATTTAACATCTTATGCTATGTTACCAAATACAAACCCCAGTACAGGGATGGGCTACTTCTTTTTAAGTTGTGGGCCTTTGTCCTGTTGACCCCCCAAAATATCAAGCCACTAACATAATTATTGGCAACCCTCCAGAATTTGAACATAAGACCTTATTGATGAAGATACAACACACCTGAGTCTTGGAACATGGAGAAATCAAGTTGGTACTTACCTGGAAATATCATCTGAACTAAGAGCTTCCATAATGTTGGGAGCTTCTGTGAAGGTTATCAGAAGAGAAAAGTAATGACCACCCAGCTGTGACAAGGTATGGCCATTGGTACAATAGAGGATGGAGTACTATAGAGGTAAATTATTGTTTTTAGACTGGATCTAAGTTCTGCTCTATGAGTTAGAGTAAATATGTATCATTGTTATTGGGGTCAAGAATATATGGAAAGGGAGGTTGTAGACTCTTGTGGAAATCCTAATACTACTTACCTGATAGATTGGTATTGTATTAAAATGACTCCTAACAATTATTACTATGCCAATTGATCAGTGCCCTCATCAGAGACTATTTTCCTCTATAGTTGAGGTCAGCCTGCAGAAATTAAATGAATGAGAAGTGTGCATTCCTCAATGAGAAGTACATAGTACACCAACCACCTGAGACTCAGGTACCTTTGAGGATAAGGGGCAGGGTAGAAATAATGTAAAAGCCAGAGGTAGTGGATTGTCTCCACACTAAAGGTGGGGGGACCAGGGAATGGGGTCCAAGAGAGAGGCGGACAAAAGTCTCATGCAATAGACTACTTTCTTCAGAGCATCAGATAATTTACACTCTGATGGTTAAGAAGAGACACATAAATTAAGTGTGCAATTACAAGGGCAAGCCACATGTGGCCGACAGGGTGTGTGTGGTAGACAAACCATGTGTGGCAAAAGCATGATTTTCCATAGAGGTGTACTCAATTACAACTGCAACAACAGTGCATAGTGTGAAGTAAACTCACTCTTGACCACTGCACCTGAGGGGAGCACTAAAATACATTCCAAAAACAATTACGTGTTTTGAAGGAACTGAAGTCACAAGACTCTTGTCTTGTTTTCTCACAAGAACTCATATTTCTCCTCCCATGATTGGATGACATTTGACAGTGGATAGCTTCAAGGAAAAGGAAACAGATTTTTTTTCCAGACATAACTGAGAAGTAACACACACACACACACACACACACACACACACACACACACACATATATATATATATATATATGAGTATATATATACTCAGCAATAGCATCAACATGAACAAGACCTGCACAAGACCTGCACAAGCTTAAGACAGACAGAATCCCAGCACAGTCGGAGAAATGTGGGTTTGGTATCTGGTCACTGGCTGAGAAGTTCTTGACATTTGACAGTGGACTGGAGAATGAAAATCAGTTTGCTTTAATGATGTGAGCCCTGGTGTTTCAAACACATTCCAGGGTAATGCTGGTTCCCAAGAGTAGTCAAGAAACAAAATGGACTCAATGGGGGAAAATGAGAAGAAGAAAATTTTAAATTGGTGGGTTGGAAGGTGAAGGTGAAGAAAGTAGCTGTGGTAGGAGTTGTAGGAAAGTGTAATACAATCATTGTATGAAACTCTTAAAGACTTCTGAAAATAAAATGGCACTGGTGGTTGGCACTGGTTACCGTGTGGAAAGGT
>CABHPQ010157665.1:59776-73635 GCA_902168405.1 Peromyscus aztecus
GAGAGAGAGAGAGAGAGAGAGAGAGAGAGAGAGAGAGAGAGAGAGCCAGGCCTGGCGGAGAGGAAACACAGAAAGAGAGGAGTGGAAGGAGAGAGACTGGGGAAATATGGCGCTGCCTTATAAAGGCCAGGACACACCTGCACACAGGCTCACGTGTAGAGATCATGCCATCATGTCCACGCAAGTCTGCATGACTATGTGACCACTTAACCATGGGGCAAGGGTCACACAGGAGGTATGACCTGGAAATTACCAGGTGGAGATGACTAAGTGTCCTGCAGGGCATGCACAACCATGGGGTGTGGTTGGAATTTCTATCAACTTGTAGAAATATTATTTTATCAACCAATGAAAATTAGAAAATACTTTAACTTTCCTTACTTATGATACATATTTATTTTTAGTAACTACTGTGGTGATATTTTATTTGTGCTTTAATAAATAAAGCTTGCCTGGCAATCAGAGGAAAAAGCCAACCATTATAAGTAAACACAAAAGTCATGCAATGTTAGCTCATGCCTTTAATCCTGTCACTTGGGAGGCAATGATCTATCTGGATCTCTGTGAATTCAAGGCCACACTGGAAACAGAGCCAGGTGTGGTAGTACATGCCTTAAATTCCAACACTAGTTAACCATGGAGGTCTAGAGGTCTGTACAGACAGATAGGAATTGACAGAGCTGGGCAGGAAGAGGAAGTGATGTAGCTGCACAGAGAGAGCAAATCAGATGGCAGAAGAGCAAGGCATATAGGCGTGGGTAGACAGGAAGTAGCTCACATTTGGAAGCTGCAGAGTTAGTGAGGGAAGGTTAGCTGTGGCTGTTCCTATTCCTCTGATCTCTCTCAGGCTTTAACCCCTCCCTACATCTGGCTCCATGTTTTTTATTTAATAAGACCATTGAGAAATTTGTCTACAAACTACCACTTTAAACTCTTACAATACTTATTTATACTAGTTTTACAAATCACTTACATTTATTTAGAAGTGATGCCATCATTTGTTTTTTTGTGTGCTTTGAGAAAGGATATTTTATGCACTTTGCATTTTAGAATCAATAAACTCATGGCACCCAAATTAATCATTACAATTAAGTTCAAATTGTTAAAATCACATTTATTATCACATTCAATACCTCATTTTGACCTGGTTGCCAATTGCTTTCCTTATTCAGGGAAAACTAAACTCTGTAAGATTTGTTTTGAAAGTTATTGTATTTGTTGCTACTTTAATTGGTTTACAAAAAGATATCAATAAAAATGTTAGCAAAACAGACATCATTGGCGTTTTAAAAATAAGCTTTTTTTTTTGCAGAAAGGCTTAACTTAAACATACATTGGTAAACTAGAATCAGAGTCCACTTCTCAGAGACTCTGGAAGTATAAACAATGAGCCTCTGTCAAGTACTGTCAGTGCTGACTATTTCTGGTGAGTTTTTACTTACAGGATGTGTGAACAAACAAATATACTGGTTGTTCACATTAACACTTTAGTTTTGGCAACTGAAATAGTTTACCATCTTTACACAGTGTTTAGCTCATCCATATGAAAGGAAGTAAGAGAGAAGGAGGAGGAGGAGGAAGAGGTTGAAGAAATATAGGAGAAGGAAGATAACAATGACTGAAACATAAAAATGAAGCCTTAACATAAGATAATTAATATTATTAGTCATTTGAAATACTTAGTACCATTTATCCTTGGATGCTTAAAATGGATCCATGAGCAATCTGAGCTTATAGATGAGCTCAGCTGGTTTCCCCTGAGATGGCTCACAGGCTGCATGGTGGTGGCTGGCAAGAGCAGCATGGCTCCCAGAGATCTCATTGTTAGTCATGTGCCACATGGCAGGTGATTTGTCAGGAATCTTGGCAGAGAGCAACCGGGTTCTTCCATTTCCCGTGGTATGTAGATCCAGGGGTGTGGATCTAATTGGAAGCTGCTAAGATGCCATCTGGTGGTCTGCAGTAGTGTTCTGAAGTGACGCAAGAGCACTTACTTTTGTTTCAAAAGATAATTCTCCTAAAGAGAAAGCAATTAAGACCACATTAAACTGTCATGTGAAAGTGTCCTTGGAATTTAAATTTATCATGTAGGGTAATACTATATATTAAAGCAACAAAATACTTATCTATAATTATTTTATTGTCACCCATCTCTTCAATGTCTGTTGTATAAAATATATCTGAGGATGAATGGGTACTTTGGGTTGATTCAAGCTAATTGTCACACTATCGATTTTAATTTAAAACCACACACGCACATACACATTCTCAAACTACAGGAAAACACTTGTTAGGAAAAGAACAAAAGAAATAGAAGATAATGACATCTTATGCATTGTATAAGGATTGTGGATTTTTTTATTTCGTTAACACCAAACAATTTAAAACAAATTAATACGAATTTTGTTTTCATTCATTGTCATCTTGATACTGTCCTGGCTAGTTTGATGTAAACTTGACATAAGCTGAAGCCACCTGAGTGGAGGGAATCTCAATGAAGAAAATACCTCTATAAGACCTGTCTGTAGGCCAGCCTGGAGGGCATTTCCTTAATTAGTGATTGATACCGGAGATCACAGCCAATGTGGGTACAGTCCCTCTGGGCTAGTGGTCCTGAGCTCTTTAAATGCAGAATGAGCAAGCTATGAGGAGCAAGCCAATTATCAGAATTCCTATACAGCCTCTAGATCAGCTTATGCCTCCAGGTTTATGCCCGGTTGTTCCTGCCCTGACTTTTCTCAGTGATGGATGAAATCCTAAAGCAAATATGATATACAACAACATAAGCATATTTGACACACATGATGAGGAGGCAGGTTGTGTTACATGTCCTAACAAGATTAATAGTCCTAAAGCCAAGCGATTTTGGAAATTGAGTCTAAAAATCTTTTAGCACCCCAAGAAAAGTGCTAATTACACTTATTGTGTCAGGAATTGGTATGTTTTCTTCTCCTGACATTCACTGCCAAAGATACTTGTAAGGCAAATAGTGGTTGGTAACTCTCACACATTGTAGAGTGATTTTGAAGGTGAAACTGTTTTCAACTGTGAAATAACATTCGTGATGAGGGCAGTCCAATCTTGTAAAAGCATAAATATGCACGTGTGAAAAAAATCTAATAATTACAGAAAATAATCTCATCTCAGACAGCGTATTTATTCTTATAAGCTCCAAGACACTGCATTTTTAGGGAAGAGGATGCAAGGCTTGTACTGTACCACTGAGCTAAATCTCCATCGGAGATACTATTATGAAATATTCCTGGAACTATCATTCAAAACATTATCTTTAACCAACTGCAGCTTTCTTGAACCGGCAGATTGTGTGTGATGGGACTCAGACCTAGTGAGTCAGCTTCATTTCTTTAATTCTTCCTCAAATTTAACATTAATAATCTTTTAATATCGGCTCCCATGATTAGCCTTAGTTCATGATTTGGCCACATCAAGTTTGTCAGATTTTTGCTCTGCAAGTCAGAGGTAAGGAAGCAAAGCTTATCACAAATCTCATCCACATGTATCTGTTCTCTCATTTGTTCAGCATGTCATGCTTAATATTCTAAACACTTAGTATTGTACCTTGTAATTACATCACTGAGTACAACAAAGGTCTAGCCATGAGCTAAATGTCACAGTACATGACTATAAGGGCAGCCCAGTGTGACTGCAGCTGCACTGAATTTGTACTATAGGAAATTTCATCTTTCTAAAGTTCGACTGTGCCCATTATTTCCAACAGTCATGGATTTCATGTTATTTTCACCCAGAACTATTTATTATTGTCCTAATCACCTTGATACTGATCTGTATCATCTGTATTCATGACCCCAGTACTCTCTGGAGTTTCCCCAGGGCCATTACAATTATTTATACAGCAGTTATTGGTATCCGGGCCATTTTCAAAGACAGCCTATAATTCAATAAGCACAAATACTGAGAATCATTAAACAAATATTATCACAAAAGTTTTCGGTGACAATATGAGTGATTTTAGGGGCTTTTTCTGATTATGACTGGATGTGTATTTTAAACACTAAGTATTACAAGTACTAGAGTAGAAAAATAGAATCATTATGAATATGTTAGTTCATTTAATGTAAGTACTCTATCCTTATAGGTCTTCAGTGGTAAGGTAACATACCTAGATGGAGCATAAATAACACCAGCTACAATTTAATGAAGACTTGTCTGTCTGTTTTTCATACATTTACTTCTATAACTTCTAATTAATATTCTACATTGGTATTATCTTTTTTGCTTTTCATATAACTAATAAACACATTTTTTGAAATATGCTATCATAGGCCACAGAATTATTAAATACTGAAATCACAATTCAAAACAACATCTCATTGAATACCAAGCTTAATATCTTGGCCAATATATTATATTAAATAATAAAATAATGAATTTTATAAACTTTTAAAAATTACATGGAAGAGTGCATAAAATTTGAATAAGAGACAATGCAGAATATGGCTCTATGTGAGTGGCCATGAAAAGTTACTAGTTTCTTCTGTTAAAACTGCAGCTTAAACCACAAGTTGTTGATTTGCAAGGGAACCATAAAACTAAATAGAATTATGATTCCTACATCAGAAGCTCTCAAGTGGATGTAGACAGGGCCTCAATTCTAAACCTGCTGGATCCATTTTTTTTTTACAAGAATATCAACATGTATAGTATGAAGAATAATGCTTCTGCCAAGTCCAGGTTAGGTTTTTGGCAACTCAATATTGCCAAACTCAATCCCTAACCTGTGATTAGGGAGGCTCACTGAGACATTGGCTCCATCAGATTGGTCTTTGGGCAAGTCTGTAGGGACATTTATTTGAAAGATGATCAATGTGGGCAGTGACATCATTGGACAGCCAGTTCTGGGAAATATGAAAGCAAACTGAGTAAGCCATGAAGAATATGCCAGTGAGCAGTGAACCTCCATGGTCTCTGCTTCAGTTCAGGTCTCTAGGTTTCTGAACTGAGTTTCTGCATAGCCTTCCCTTCATAATAGAAGATAATCTGTAAGACAAAATAAACCTGTTCCCCCCAAGTTGCTTTCTGTCATTGTGTTTTATGACAGCAATAGAAAGCAAACTAGATAACCCCCCAAAAGAGATTCAAGTTGTGATATTGTAAATTATGGGAGTTGTGAATGCTGCTAGATACTCTGCAAAGGAGATGGAAACAAGACAGCTCATTAACTGACTCTGTAATAACACTACACAATATTCAGATAGTTCCAATATGACTATATGTATTCTAATGGAAAGGAAAGAAGAGAGACAACAAGACAGAGAGAGACAGAGACAACGATATAGACAGAGACAGACAGGGAGACAGAGCTAGAAAGAAACAGAGACATAGAGAGACAGAGACAGAGAGATGACTATAGGAAGGACTTCAGTATTCACTCACTATGGCAGGTTTTTAAATAGAATGAGGGATCTAAGCCAAGGACTGCAATCTCAAAGAGTTAAAGGAACAAACTCACCTCTCTGATCTCAAAAAGGAAATTATAGCCTTTTCAATAATTTTATTTTATATTATCAGGACCAACTTTAGACTTTGGGCCTATAGAAGTAGACATTTTTGTTGTTTCAAACTATTATATACATTGGTAAAAATAAAAATAAAAACAGTAAGAACCAGCCAGGCACCCCAGTACTTGGGAGGCAGAGGCAGATGGATCTTTGTGAGTTCGAGGCCAACCTGGTGTACAAAGTGTGTTTAAGAGTAGCCAAGGCTGTTATATGGAAAAATATTTTATTGAAAAACAGGGAAAAAAACCCTCAAAAACAAACAAACAAAAACAATAAGAATGTAACAGAATGTGCTTCACCACCCCCATTTTCCATCATAATCTATTTTTCCTTCTTTCCTTAAATATATGAAAACCATTGACCCATTTCTATGCATGACTCTAATTTGAGGCTAATATTTCTTTCTTATCAATGAGATAACTGAAAATATTATTGAGAACTTCTCATTGTATACCACCGTGAATTTATGACACTCTTGAATTGAAAGGTGACACAATAGTTTGCCCTTAATTCAAGCATTACGTGGAGACAAATTACTCATGATCTGGTTTCTGGTCCTGCTTTTCTTTTTCTATCAGCGTATCACAGGAAAACATGTAGATTCATAAATCATAGCTGAATGAACCTTGAGTGCAATACAGTTAATTCATTTAAATACTCCACACATGGCCTGGTGATAGTATGGGTAAACCATTGACAGAATTTAATAAAGTGTTCCAGAACTTTTTTATATGACTGATTTAAAACCATCAAACTCATGGTTATTGCCTGTAATATGAACACCTGATGTCTAATGGCTAGATCTTTCTATTTGTATAAAGTAGTCTTCCAAGAAACACGTTTTAATATCTTCTGCTGTCCACGGACCTTGTCATCAGCTGTCAACTAGTATCTTTGTGTAGAATCATAGAACCAGCTTGGCTTGAATGGCAAAATCAATTTATCGGACAGTCCCAAACTGTTATAAAGCCAGTCTTCTCTGACAGACATCAGTAAAAGCTGCAATTCATCCATGGAACCAAATAAGTGGTTGGAAATTCATTTAATATATTTTATGCTAAACAAATATTTACGTGGTACTTCCAAAATTAAATAGCTATGTCAATTTTTCTGCTATTTCTTTACAACAGAAGGGACAATCTGATGTATCAGAGATTAACTAATTTCAAAATTGTTGTCATGTTGAAGACCCCTAAATCTTTCTTAGATTTATGTCAAAAATTTTGCAACTCATTCCTTTTACAAGGACATCCAAAACTATCTGCATTTGTCTCCACAACAACTGGCTTAGCACAATGTCATCAATGCAGTGACTCAGGGTAATGTTTGCAAATGTTTGCAGAATGTCAAGTCAATCAAGGTCCCTTTGGACTGCATGGTAATAGAACAGAATTAACATAGCCCTAGAGTAAGCTGTGAAGATAAACTGTCTCTTTCCCATATGAATGTGAACTGTTTTGGTCACCCTTCCTGATGAGGATTGACACAATATATTCTACACATCCACAGTCACATACCAAGTCCCAGGAATTGCAATGCCATGATCCAATACATATACTACATCAGCATATACAGTTGCAAATATCACTTTATTACATTTCCCAAAGTCAACTGTCATTCTCCATTTTTAATGTAGTTTTTGCTATATTCATACTAATGAACTGATGTTGTGGAATATATTTTAACAGTGTAAAGGTGCATTACTTTTTTTTCTGCTGCTTTTGGTAATGATGCAAAGACATGTCACATTTTTTTTTTGATTAAATAAAATTAACCTGGGGTCAGGAGGCTGAGTCAGCAACAATTTGACAGAAAGTGGTAGAAAGGAGCCCTGTCTAGCTAGGGTTCTTAAGTCGAGGCTGAACAGAAGGACACTCAGTGTTTTTGAGAGATGCAAGTAGGAGAAAAGGTGAGCTACTTGCTATTTAACCTCTCTGAGCCAGCAAAATTTCACCTCAACCTTTGAATCCTGAGTTCTGTAGAGGGATAGAGATATAGGCCACAGTTGCTTAAGGGGCAGGCACTGTAATTAATGAAAAACAACATTTGGGCACCCAGCATGGGGTGCCCAAATGTAGTTTTTTTTTTTTTTACACTTTACTCTTTGGGGGCCTACCACCCTGCTCAAAAATAAATACACGGAGTCTTATTATTACTTATAAAATGCCCAGCCTTAGTTTGGCTTCTTTTTAGCCAGATTTTCTTAACTGAAATTATCCCATCTATCTTTTGCCTCTGGACTTCTACCTTTCTCTGTTCTATGTACCTTTCTTTACTTCTTTCTCCTGCCTATCTATTGGCTGTTCAGCTCTTTATTAGACCAATCAGGTGTTTTAGACAGGCCAAGTAACACAGCTTCAGAGTTGAACAAATGCAGCATAAAAGAATGCAACACACCTTTGCATCATTAAACAAATGTTCCACAGCATAAACAAATGTAACACATCTTCAACTAATACTCCACAGCAAACTAAAGAGACCCTGGCTAAGGCCCACTTATGAGGGATCTGAGACAATATGCAGTCCAAATTCTGATTTAAATTGATTCTTGATGGGAGGTAAAAGGATAATGATAGTGAGTAAAAACTGCCTTTACCTCTATATAAAAAAATTGTTGTGAATGCTCTGTAAGTCCACCTGAATTGTTCATTTGAAACCAGAATGGAATAGGGTGGTTTTACTGTCCATTGACTATCAGTGAAAATTGGTTGAAGAATTCTATTTAAAGTGACATTTTACTTTAAAGATTTTATATTTCCATATGGATGTTATTTGTATGGATATAGATTCATATAAGATCCCATGGCTGAAACCCTCAGCTTACTGATCATTGTAATGAGTCTATCATCTTTCCTTATAATATCAAGTATTTGTAGTTTGTATCTGTTCCTCTCTAGTGTGTCAATCTCACAATCAAATCTTAGTGTTATTCTTATTTTCTTAATGTATATTCTTCAGAGCTGAGAAGTGCAATGTTCCCTTAAAAGAAGCACTGAATATCTATGAGTGCTTTCATTACACATGGGGAATAGAGTATGAAGTATATTTTTATTTCATAATTACTTTTAAAGATCTTGAATATATTTACATCAGACTCTAAAGTATTGCAGATTTTCTAAATCAAAATAATTATTGTGAGGCAATAGCAACACAAACTCAAAGTCAAGGAACCTTCCCTTGTACATTCTGGCATGAGCTTAGTGGTCTACTTGTTGAAGAAGCTTGCCTGAAGATAGATCTTCCTGATCTGAAAAGATAGCTCAGAAGAAAGTCAGATGGTCAAGAACATGTGGCAAGGAGGAAATAAGCTGTGCTTCCTTGGATAACATGGAGATTGTGTTAAAAGTCATGTATTTTTACTAATCATAATAGAATGATTTCTTATAGTTAAAGAATATCCATATCAAAACTAAGTATGGAAATGAATTAAAAGCTTTCTTTGTGAATTAATTGCAGTTTTTAATAATAGTCAGTGAATAATTTAACACTCTGAAAATACAGAACTATAACGGAGTGAACAATAGCACTTACCATTTATTGACTGCTTTCTGTTCAGCATGATCAATGATGAACACATCACATCTTATTTAATGTTACCTGTGATCTTTTGAGATGATAGAGTGACCATTTAATTTTAATAACATAGGGACGAAGATGGTTTCATAACTTGACAGATTTGGCGGTGGTGGAAAGATGGCTGCTGGCAGGATGCAAATACACAGGACTTATGGACATGTGCATGTAAGAACTGCAGTTATTCTGCAGCAATATAGGGGTGGAGGTGGATAGCAATATACTGTTAGGTTGATTCAGGAACATAGGAGACAGAAAGAGGAAAAGCAGATAAATGAATACAATGTAGATATAATGGGGAAAGGTAAAATTCAATCTATATTAGGCAGACAGAAATTAAGAAATATTTAAAATAAAGCTTTTTTTCACACTGTCAGCATTGTGTAGGTCACCTTATTTTGTGATCAGGAAATTATGACTAGCTAGAATCCATGTATAATCAACTACTAAAAACAGCCTGATTTGTTTTATGGAACATCTTATATTTAGAGACTGTTTATATTTCTTGCTAATATAGATACAATTTATGAATGGAACTGACAGGAAATAAGCTTGTTTGCCTGGCTGGTATATGAGATCTGGTTTTCCCCCTGAACATTCAAAACCAGAAAGTTAAAGAATCCCATTCCTTCCTCCAGTGAAAACCCAAAGTGGTGGCTTGTAAGCTCATGATACCACAGATATTATTTGAGTTTGAGGACATTTCTAGGAGAAGCTTGAAATCTCTTCTCCTGGTCTCCTGTCTGACTCCATGCACCAGAGTGCCAAGTACAAATGCATCCATGCCAAGATTTATTTTCTAGCCATTCTATTCATCAAAATAACCATCCCTAAGTGCCTCTGAAATGTAGTTTGTTTTATTCCACTAATTTAAATCTTGTTTGTCTCTTCAGTGTTAGTCTTTTCCCCAGTGCAAATGATTTTAAAAGAACAATGACTTTTCTAGTTCTTCTGAATTACAATCTGGATATCATAAATTATCTTGATTAGAGACAAATGACAGAAGAAATTACAACATAACTAACTAGGCAATGACATAATTAGCTAACTATGCAACTATAAGGCCTGAGACTTTCGTGATATTTTCTTTTATAACAATCAAATACATTGGTGTGTGTTCTGAGCAATGGCACTAGAAGACAGATAAAGAACATAGGCCAGTGGTGTCCCCTATGTAAACCTGAAGTAAGAGGGAGAGATACCCTACTATATGCCATCTATAATAACTTGTACCCTCATGTAAGTAATGCTTTCCTGTAGACTAATTTCTAAGTGGTCTCATTAAATAAAAAACATGGAGCCTAATATAGGAGTGAAAGCCTTAAAGATCAGGTAAATAGGAATAGCCACTAGCCACCGTACCTCACCAGCTCTGTAGCTTTAAAAATGCCACGACTTCCTGTCTACCCATGCTTTTATTGCCTTGCTGTTTTGCCCTCTCATTGGCTCTTAGCCCAGCTACCTCACTTCCTTGTCACTATCTGTCTGTGCAGACCTCCAGGTCTCTATG
The DNA here is from genome assembly GCA_902168405.1 of Peromyscus aztecus. NCBI lineage: Eukaryota > Metazoa > Chordata > Mammalia > Rodentia > Cricetidae > Peromyscus > Peromyscus aztecus. The sequence continues at coordinate 70,400 of CABHPQ010157665.1, forward strand.
ATTGGTACTGGGATTAAAGGCATGTGTCACCACACTTGGCTCTGTTCCCTACTGTGGCATGGAACACACAGAGACCCTGCCTGCCAAGTGATTGGATTAAGGGCGGGCGTGTGCTACCACTGCCTGACTTTTGTGTTAATGGCTTGCTATTTCCTCTGATCTCCAGGCAAACTATTTATTAACATACAAATAAAATATCGCCACATTTCAGCACAAATAAAATATCACCACACTTTCCATTCAGGACTTTTCTTTTTTTTTCTTCAAAAAAGTAATTATTTCTTTTACCTTTTGAGGTTATAATTTTATTAAATATATAAAATTGAGTTCATTTAAAATGCATTCAGACTTAAGCGGAAGAATTAGTCTCAATTAAACAGGGTTTGAGAATGGTTCAGACACCAAAATGAATTGAACACTAGACTACTTTCTTCAACTTTCAGTTTGTTAATCACAAAGATACTACATCCTGAACAGCTTCTTTAACATTAATCCTGCTTAATCATTTTTCCATCATGATTTGTTTCTTACAGCTCTTCCTTCTGTCTGAACATAGTATTTCATGTTTAATTCTCCCCTTACAATTCTGCCTACTTTCTCTGTTGATATTGAAACAGACCACAAAGGATAATACTTGTATTCAAATTTTATGAATCCTGTTAAATGATAGTGTTTCATTGAGGTATTCGTTCTCTTCTCAAGGGTATTATTCCTTTTCCTATAACCTGACTTCCAGAGATGTTTGTGTTGATGGCTGAGTAGGCTCCTCATTAGCTTCGGATTAGTGATCTGCTAAACAGAGCTGAAGTGAGGTAAAGAAGTGCAGCCTCCTCAGGAGCCCTTCACTCTCGGAGTTTCTTCTCTTTTTCTCTTTTTGATAAAAATCTCCTTTGTATATATAGTATTCTACCACACTTTACACTAGGGAATGAGAGACTCATGGAGAAAAATAAAGGGCATGAGCTGATCCACATCCATTCTTATATGATGTGCAAAAAATAAATGTTGGCAAGGATGTGGCTCAGGGGTTCAAACATTTGCAGGGCTGAAGTTTGGATCTCCAGAAGACACCATTGTTAGCATATATCCTGGGGCATTTTTATGTGACTGTGATACTGTCCATAGGTAAGTTCTTGGCAAATCTGGTAAAGCCAAGTCTTTTAAGGGTGGTAAAATAGTTCATTATTTAAGAATACTCACTTCTACTGCATAGAACCAGAGTTTGGTCCCCAGCATCCACATCACATCTCACAATTATCTATACTTCCAGTTCCAAGGGATCTGACAGTTGCTTCTAGCTTCACAAGACACATGAACTCATTTGCACAGACACACAGACACAGACACAGACACACACACACACACAGAGGCACAGGCACACACACACCCACACACTCAAAAATAACAAAATGAATCAGTTTTTAAAAGGGAGGAAAACAAAAATGTTCTCTTATGAGTCTGTCTTTGACCTATAAATGTGCATCTCTGTTCAACAAGAGAACATATCAGCTTCAGTGTGAGGTTTTCAGCATCATACTTTCTTGGTATTTGTTAAAATTCAACATCAATAAAGCCACAACCTTTGCAGAGGAGCAGCTTGTTTTCTAGTGTTTAAGGAACATGCCCACCTTTTATTTTATGTCGTTCTCAAATTCTAGTAACAACTCTTTCACAAAAAGGTTTTACAGCAGAGAAAAATGGCTTTAAAAATATCTGAATTCATACGATCCTTGAGAATCCTTAATCTCTGAATATCAACACAGTACTTACAGTACCCGTGCCCACAAAATAAATGCTTAGAAAATGCATATGTAATAAATATGTGATCTTTATTTAATAACATTTACTTTTTTTTTCTTTTAAAAAATTATTCAAAGTATTCTGATCACAGCTTCCCCTCCTGCAGCTTGTGGCTCCTCCCACATCTCCACCCGCCAAAGTCCACACCCGTGACTTCTGTCTTTCTTTAGAAAGAAAGTAAACAAGAACAAAACAAACACAAATTAGAGAGAGAAAAAAAAGAATGAGACTCTGTTGGAAAAAACCTAACTTTTCCTTTGCAAGGTAGAATAAATTGCCAATGACTCTTGGTTAGGACAGGAGTCCACATCCACTTCCTCATCTCAGTCCAGGGACACCACTATATCATTTACTTTGCCAATGTAGTTAATTTTCTGTAAAAAAAAAATGGCAAAATTAATATTTTTATCTGAACTAAAAAGGTTTAATGGAACAGAATTCTATATGACATTTACTAACAAATGTTGAGTATAAAAAGGAATTACTCCAAAACTGATGTAATTAAAGAATGGAGATTTTAAGTCATAATTGTGAATTTTTAGCACTGGAAATATTTATGCCATGATAAAATTTTATAGAACCCATGTATAACAAAAGGCTTTACAGTTAGCAATCACTTCTTCAATCACAAATATTTCTCTTATGAACCCCCCAAATGATTATCCAATCCCAATTGGTCAGCCTTAAGATGCATACATATAAGCAAAATTATACAGACTCATCAGGTTTCATATATTTATTATATACATATATTTGTCTTTATATATTTTAGCATATAAATATATGTATGCATGTGTGTTTTTTTGTGTGTGTGTTACAATGATATACAATTAAAGAACAAAAATTTAGAAAGAAGAATTGTGTAAATGTACCATACTTTTTCTTATCCATTCTTTGGTTGAGGGGCATCCAGGTTCCGGCTATTACAAATAATGCTGCTATGAACACAGTTGAACAAGTGCCCTTGTGGTATGATTGAGCATCCTTTTAGTATATGCCTAAGATTGGTATAGATGGGGTCTTAAGGCAACTTGCTTTTGGTCATGGTGTTTCAGCATAGCAATGGAAGCCCTAACTAGACAAGCCTTACATGAAATATTTACACAATTTTTTATTTACTCTAACTTAAACTTTGTAATTTTTAAATGCTAAATCAGTAGTCTAAGAGTGTAACAAATCTATTTATCATATACTGTAAAAGTTATTTTCTATTTTTTTTAGATTTTAGATTTTTTTATTTAATATTTTTATTTTATAATTAACTTAATTTTACATATCAGCCACGGATTCCCCCATCCTCCCTCCTCTTACCCCCCAGACCTCCCCCGCAATCCAGCCCCATTTCCACCTCTTCCAAGGCAAGGTCTACCCTGGAGAGTCAGCCCAGCCTGGTAGACTCAGCCGAGGCAGGTCTAGTCTCCTCCTCCCTACACCAA
>CABHPQ010157666.1:0-21400 GCA_902168405.1 Peromyscus aztecus
ACACACATAAACACATACCACACACATAAACACATATATACTCACACCCATATATCACACACAGGTACATATAAATACACATACACACCCACAAAGTACCCATATGCACACATAAACATACATATCACACCCACCCACATACCACACACATGCACACATAAACATACATATATCCCATACCCTTTGCACTCATATAAACATATACAGTCTAGAGTCATGATAAACATTGGTTAAGGAGGGTTAATGGCAAAGCAGGTAAAAGACCCAGGCCTTAAACACTACCTAATTTTCTTTTAAGTTTTACTTATGCACAATTATGTTTTTTTTCTTTTATTGAAAATAAATTTTTTTCATTTACTATATCCTGATTATGGTTTCCCCTCTCTCTACTTCCAGCTCCTCCCTACCCCCCTCCCATCCAGATTCACCCTTTTTCTGTCTCTCATTAGAAAATAAAGAAGATATATGTTTATATATGGTATAATTATGAAACCAGGATATTTGGCTTACCCACCATCCATAGTTTCATTTTTTTCTTTTTTTTTTTAAATGTATGAATACTATGCATGTATGCCTGCATGCCAGAAGAGGGCATCATATCCCATTATAGACCGTTGTGAGCCGCTGTGTGGTTGCTGGGAATTGAACTCACGTCCTCTGGAAGAGCAGCCAGTGCTCTTAACCACTGAACCATCTCTCCAGCCCCAATCCATCCAAAGTTTCTTTAATTGTGAGAACATTTCCAGTTCTTCTAGGTATTTTGAAATGCACCATTGAACACTGTCAATTCTAATCACCCTTCTGTACAACAGAAAACTTGAGAACTTATTCCTCATATCTAGCTGTGGCTTTACCTGTAGAACTGGTCTCTCTGCATTCACACTCCCTTTCACCTCCTCCCTTACCGCTGGTAGCCACTATTCTATCTTCTATTTGTGTTAAATCAGAGTTGGTTTTTTTTTTTTTTAAGAATTTGCACATGAAAGAAATTATGAGGTATTTGTCTTTCTATGTCAGGCTGCAAAAGTAGCTAATAGACACTAGAGAGATTGAGATAGAATGATCACCAGCTCCACCAGACCAGCCTTGGGCAAGACCTTCTAATAAACATGGCAAGACCTTCTAAATAAACAAACAGCCTGGATGGCCACTGAGATAGCTCAGTGCATACAGGCATTTGTAGCCTAAATTTGGTTCCTAAAAGAACCGTCTCCACAAAGTTGTCCTGTGACCTCCATACACCTACTCCCACACACATACAATAATACATTTTTTAGAAACTTGGCATAATGGCATGACATACACCTGCAACCCCTCATCAGGACAGCTGTGAGAGAGAGGAGGATCGTGAATTCCAGAACACTCTGGGCCATGTAGTGAGATCTTAAAACCAGCCCACTCCTCCCCTACAGCATACTTACAAAATATTCAAACAACCCAACAACAACAACAAAAACAGGAAAGGGGACTGTGAAACAGGTAAGGATCCTAGGACTTTAAGGAAGGTGCCTGCGGCACCGAATGTTAAGCCTCCCAGGTCTTGCTGATCACCTCCCACAGCTCCTCAAGGATGGGTGGACTTCCCTCCAGCAATCCAGCAAAAAAATGTGTTGGGACAGAGGTAGGGCTGCAGAGCGAAAATTCTAGAATACTCTGAAGGGAGGTTGGAGAGCAGCCACACAGACAAAGGGGCGCGTGTTCCTTCACAGAAGCCCCTGAGGTAGCAAAGCCCTGGGTGCTATGTGGTCTGGAAGACAGTGTGGGCTGGGAAGGGAGAAGCAGTGACCGCCTTTTGACCCAGCAGCTGGGACACTTATTTGGCACAACTTTGAGCCAAACTTGTCAGTGGCCTGTGGCAGGGGCCTGGCACTGATGCTGAGCAGTGCTTCTCCTTTAGGCTAGCCTCTTCCTTTATTGTCCTTGGCCTCTCATCTTATAGTCATCAGCATTTCAGCCTAATGGGAATAGAGTGCTCCCCAATCTCCAGGCAGTGACAGGCGTGTCCCTCCAGGTAGGTAGCCACGGTGATGGTGGCAGTCACATCCACAGCCGTTGGGATGGTACTGGCAGGAATGGTTTGCTGTCTGCCAAGGGAAAGGGTTGGGCCCTGGGCCAGGACACAAATGGGCCTGGGAAATTCTGCAGGTTCAACCAAATGACATTAGCAATAAATTCAGAATGGAAATCATTTTGCTCTATTTTTTCTGTTTCTGGAGAAAAAAAAATGTTTTAGCCAAGTGATGGTGTTGCATGCCTTTAGTCCCAGCACTCAAGAGGCAGAGGCAGAAGGATCTCTGTGAGTTCAAGCTACCCTGGTCTACAGTGTGCATTCCAGGACAGCCAGGACTACATAGAGAGACCCTGTCTTGATAAACTGTGTGTGTGTGTGTGTGTGTGTGTGTGTGTGTGTGTATGTGTGATGTGTTTATTGAACGATTAATCTCATCCATTTAGGGTTTTCATTATTGCATGGTGTTCATGTAGACTTATGTCCAGGGATAAGAATAATGCAGACTCTGACCCTTCAGTCCCCAACAGCAACAGGCGACAAAGCTATGGTGTACGTCTGAGTGCAGAGCACACAAGAAGGCCTCATGGTGGCTTTCTCTTGTGTGTGTGTGTGTGTGTGTGTGTGTGTGTGCGCGTGCGCGCGCGCGTGCATGCCTGCGTTGCCATGATACAATGTGGATGTCAGAGAACAACTTACAGGAGTCGGCTCTCCCCTTCCACCATGTGGATCCCAAGGTTTGAACTCAGGTCACCAGCCTTGGCAGCGAGCACTTTTACCTGCAGAACCATTTTGGTGGCTCTCATGGTGCCTTTCTTTAGCCACGCCTATGTCCTTCCTCGCCTGACCTCCATTTGTTCAATTCTGTCACTTCAAGAACGTTGTGCAAATGGAGCTTAGCTTTTGTTTCACCAGTGTGATTCTTTGGAGGATTTCTTAGTTATATTTTCTAGTCTTTGACAATACATCTTGATCATATCCAACCCAAACTCCCATCTCACTCTCTGAAGCCCCTGATACTTTCCCCTCCCACCTCACAACAGCTTCTTCCTCTTCGGCTCTTTCTTCTATAATCTACTGAGTGCAGCTCGTTATGAGCATGGGTGTGAAACGATCCTTCAGAGCAGGAGCAACCTCCCAGAAGAAAAATGGCTCCTCCTGTCCCAGGAGCCACCATTGCTCATAGCACCACAGGGATGGAGCCTCATGGGCCCCTCTCCCATCCGTACTGGAATGCTGACTGGCTTGACCTCCTGTAGGAAACCACAGCTGTTCTGAGTTCATGAGGACGGATCATTGTCAGAAGACAGCATTTCATATTGGAGGGTCATCTGGTTGTTGAGTTTGTTCCGCTTTATTGCCAGGTCATATTCCATAGGATGAATGTGCCATAGTTTAACCATCCATTGAAGAATATTTGGCCTGCACTGGACCTGCACAAGACTGGGCATATCAACATTTAGTCAGGGATTGGAGAGTGGCTCATGGGACCCTATCCCTATCGTCTAAAATATTGGCTACTGATGAATTCTGGAGGGAATTCAGTCTTTCTTCAGTTGAACTATCAAACTCCAAGTCTGTGGTCTCACGGACAGCCTTGTTAAAATCAGTGGGTCACAAAACAACATGAATGTGGGAAGGGGCGTGTGGGGGGAGATAAGAAAGAGTAGGTGGGAATCATCAGAATGCATTTTTACACGTCTGAAATTGTCCAAGAGCAAATTAAATGACTAAAAAAGAATATCTGACTTATTTCCACTTATCACCCATTACAAATACAACTAGAATTTAAAATTAGGGCAAAAATACAAGTTTAATTTGCCTACAATCTCAGCACTAGGAAGGTGAGCCTGTTTGATTATGAATTTGAGGCCAGCATAGGCTGTAGAGAGAGACCCTGTCTTAAAAAAACAAAAACAAAACTCCCAAACCAAAGGAAAACAAACATATAAAAATTGCTTCTACAGAAGAATCTAAAAAATGAATGATAAAGAATGTTTCTTATTAATCATCTTACCATCTTTTTAATCTAATAATTTGAAAAATGATTTTTTTCAAAACATCTAATTATGTGCATTATTGGAGGATATCTTCTTTTTCAGAAAATATTGCTTATTTTATACGTATGCTCCTGTGCGTATGGATACAAACTGCTTTACTGTTAGTGACTAAAAACTGCATTAGAGAGTATATGTGAATTTAGCTTCTAAAACTTCCATTTTATTTTGTGTGTATATTTGATGCAGGGGTTCTTATGCACCGCAGCACATGTGTGGAGGTCAGAGGTCATCAGGTGGGAGTCAATCCTGTCCTTCCACCCTGTGGGCCCCAGGGCTCAAAGTCAGGCCGTCAGGTTTGGCAGCAGGTGCCTTTACCCACTGAGTCCTCTTCCTGGCCCCAGATTTAATTTTGAAACCTGAGATAAACCACCATTATGAAAGCTCACCTATATACCCTCTCTTAGGCAGCGTATGTGAGCCACCTGTCCACATCCTCGCTGCCACTGGACCTCAGCTTTACACATTTGGTCCATCTGATGTGTGAAGAACGCTGCTCTCTGATGACGAGTGATGCTGAACGTCTTCAGAGATGTTTGGTTTGTGCTTCCTCTTCTGTGAAAGGGAAATTCACAAAATAACTCTTGTTTCGTTTGTCTTTCTTGTCCTGACTTTAGAAGTCATGTACATGTTCTGATTACCAACCCTCTGCTTTGTATATAAAGACATATTTCCTGCTTGTTTATTGTCATTTAAATTTTGTTTGTCCTGTCTTTTATAATGTTTTAATAATGCTAAATGGTATAATAAGATAAGCATATCCATCCTTTTTGGCAGCTATTGTATTTTTTAACCTAATAGTCTTTAAAAATTATTAGTATATATTAGTTGTACAAAGCAGTGGATATCATAATGGTCTTTGTTCAAGTGCGTTATATACTTTGATCATATTCACTCTCCACTATGCCTCTGTCTCACCCACCTCCCATGTTGCTAATACTTTTCTCTTCCCAAATAGTCTCCCTTCTGTTTTCGTGGAGGGTGTGTATATGTATGTATATTTGTGTATATGTATGTGTGTATATATGTGCATATGTGTATGTTATATAGGTTCCACATATGAAAGAACATGTGATATTTGCCATTTTGAACCTAGCTTATTTCACTTGCTATCATCATCTTTAATTCCATTTTTCTGAAAATGACATAATTTCTTCTTAAAGAAAAAAATCATGGGGCTGGAGAGATGGCTCAGCGGTTAAGAGCACTGACTGCTCTTCCAGAGGTCCTGAGTTCAATTCCCAGCAACCACATGGTGGCTCACAACCATCTGTAATGAGATCTGGTGCCCTCTTCTGACCTGCAGTCATACATGCTGTATACATAATAAATAAATAAATCTTTAAAAAACTGAAAGAAGGCTAGTGTTATTTTAAAAAAAAGAAAAGAAAAAAATCATTGTGTATATGTATCACATTTTCTTTATTCATTCACCTGTGGCTAGGAATCTAGGTTGATTCTAATTTACCTATTGTGAATAGAGCCACACTAAGCGTGAATGAGCAGGTGTGCTAGATAACATGATAATTCTATTTTCATTTTTAATAGAACTCCCATTCTCAGTTTCACAGTTACACTAATTAATATTCTCAGCTTCAGTATCCTTGCCAACATTGTTGTCGTTTGTTTTTTAATGATGGCCATTTTCACAATGGTGAGATGAAATTTACATATTCTGGTGGCTGAGGGGGCTGAACAGTTTTCATGCATCCTTTGGCCACCTGTACCGTGTCTTTTGAAAAGTGTGTTCATTTCATTTGCCGATTTATTTGTTGGACTGTTTGTTTTTGGGTGTTTAAAGTTTTTGTGTTTTATCTATTCTAGGTAATAATTTCCCATAAGAGATATGGTTGGAAATAATTCCCCCTCGTCCTGTAGACTGCCTCTTCACCCTGTTTATTGTTTGCTCCATGCAATCTCGTTTTCCAGTTCTTGGAATGATTTCCTGAGCTACTGGAGTCCTTTTCAGAAAGTCCTTGCCTGGGCCTATATGTTGACATATCCTCCCTAGCAGTTTCATACGTTTTACATTACGGTTTATGATCTATTTGAACTAATTCCTATACAGAGTGAAAGGTACAGATCTAGTTTCATCCTTCTACATATGGGTACCCAGTTCCCCAGCACAGTTGGTTGAAGAGGGTGTCTTTCCTCCAATTCTTTGACACCTTTGTAAAAACTGATTGGCTGGAGCTGCGTGGGCTGAGTTCTGCTTGTGCTGGTGTATTCTGTTCACCTGTGTGTCTTCCCTCACCCAATTCCATGCTTGTTGTTGTTGTTGTTGTTACTGTGGCTTAAGATTCATCTTTTTGCTCGAGACTGCTTTGACTATTTAGGGTATTTTGTGTTTCCATGTGAATATGGAATTTTGTTGGGGATTGAATTGAATTTGTAGATTGCTTTCAGTATTACAGACATTTTTATTCATCCTAACAATACATGAGCATGGGAGGTCATTGCATACTCCAGTATCATCTTCTGTTCCTTTCTTGCTGTTCTAAAGTTTTTATTACAGTGGTCTTTCACTTCCTTCAGTTTCTTCCTTTCTTCCTCCCTCCCTTCCTTTCCTTCCTTCCTTCCTTTCTTTCTCTTTTTTTTTTCTTTTTTTGTCTATTGTGAATGGGATAGTTTCCCTTATTTTTCTTAGTTTTCTCTGCATGTTTGTTATTAACACATTGAAAAGTTATCTGTTATTTTAAAGTTGGTTTTGTTTCCTTCTACTTTGCTCAGGTGTTTCTCAGGTTTGTCATCATATCTAGCCTTCATTATGTTGAGGTATGTCTCTTCTAGCCCTTGTTTCCTAAAGGCTTTTATTATGAAGGATGTTGCACTTTGTCAAAAACCTTTGCTACATCTCTTGAAATGAACATGTATTTTCTGTCCTTGAGTCTATTTATGTGTTATATTACACCTATTGATTCATATGTGTTGAATCACCCTTGTATCCCTGGAATTAATTCAACTTGGTCATGGTATATGATTATTTCAGTATGTAGTTGAATTTGGTTTTCAAGTATTTTATTGAGAATTTTGTGCTCCTATGTATCAAGGATGCTAGCCTATAATTATTCTCTCTGTGTCTCTGTGTCTTTGTGTCTGTTTCTGTCTGTCTGTCTGTCTGTCTGTCTGTCTCTCTCTCTCTCTCTCTCTCTCTCTCGTGGTGATATTGTGTTCCCCAAATATTGTGCACTCTAATAAACTTATCTGGGGTCAGAGAACAGAACAGCCACTAGATATAGAGGCCAGAAAATGGTGGCACACATGCCTTTAATCCTAGCATTCCAGAGGCAGAGATCTGCCTGGATCTCTGTCAGTTCAAGGCCACACTGGAAACAACCAGGCATGGTAACAAGAGCCTTTAATCCCAGAAAGTGAGCCTTTAATCCCAGGAAGTGATGGCAGAAAGCAGAAAGGTATAAAAGGCAGTGAAAACCAGGAACTAGGCTGGTTATGCTTTTAGGCTTTTGAGCAACAGTTCAGATGAGATCTATTTGGATGAGGACTCAGAGGCTTCCAATCTGAGGAAACAGGATCAGCTGAGGAATTGGCAAGATGAGGAAGCTGTGGCTTGTTCTGCTTCTCTGATCTTCCAGCATTCACCCCAATACCTGACATCAGGTTTTTCTTTATTAATAAGACCTGTTAAGATTCATGCTTCTCTGCTTAAAGGAAGTCCCTTGACTGGTACCCTGAATAATGGGCGTTAACAGATTAGAAGCAAGATTGTAAAACATCAGTAGCGAACTTCTGCCCTCCGGGGTCCTCCCATTGTGCTGTAAGCCTGTATTTAAGACCTCCTCCCCCTTAAATAAATGACATTCAGCATTTAAAATTAATATATATATTATATATATAATTGAATGAATACTGTGAATGTAATCTATGAATACCACAAATGTGATTAATATCATGAGTGTAATTAATGAATATCATGAGTGTAATTTAAAAAATAAATAAAGTCAAAAAAAAGATTCATGCTTCTCTCTCTCTCTCTCTCTCCCTCCCTCCCTCCCTTCTTCCCTCCCGCGCCCGCCCAGGGGCCCGCTCGAGAGAGCTGGCTGAGTGGCTGAGACAGGTAAACTCTGGGAGCATATTGGCTCTAGCCATTCCAGATTTAGTGAGAGACCTTGTCTCAAAATATAAAGTGGAGAGTGATTTGTGAAGACATCAACATCAACCTCTGAGCTATATACACACTTACTTACAACCCCCAACTGCATACATACTTACAGGAGCACAAACATATAGCACACACACATTTTAAAAAAGAGTATATTGTTCAATCTCCATACATTTGTCTAGATTCTATAATTTCTCTTGTTATTGATATCTAGTTTTATTCCATTATGATCATTTGTATTTGTTAAGACTTGACTTTGGCCCAGAATGTGGCCTATTTTGGAGAACATTTCAATGAGCTGCTGAGTAGAAGGTATTTGTTTCAGCTGTTGGGTAGATTATTCTGTAGATGTCTGTCAAGTTCATTTGATCTATGAAATTAGATGCACCAATATTTGGTACATGTATACTTATAACTTATGTTGGTGTGGGAGAGCTGACTCTGCCCCTCACTTGAGGAGGGCGGTCCCAGTAGCCTGGACTGACCAAATCAGCTACCTCCCAGGCCCACATCCAGGGCTTTGAGTTGGCATTCTCCAACATCTACCCCATCTATGACCAGCTGGAGTGCATGAGGGGACTGATCCTGCTGAAACATAGCTGCAGGATATCCATGACTCCAAGCAACCGCAGGAAATCCAGGAGGAGATTTGGTGAGGGTCTAGTATTGATGGTGTACCCTAAGCCAGAGGCCTTGAACCTGATCAACAGCACACTACACAATGAACATTTGTAAGTAAAGCTGTTTGGACAAAAGAATATAATTTGTGGGGCTAAAGAGACTGCTCAGAGGTTAAGAGCACTGGCTTCTCTTCCAGAGGTCCTGAGTTCAATTCCCAGCAACCACATGGTGTCTCACAACCATTTGTGATTCAATCTGGTGCCCTCTTCTGGCATGTAGGCAGAACACTGTATATATAACAAGTAAATAAACCATAAAAAAAGAAAAAGTGTAATTTGTGATACACCACAGCCCCCAATGCCAGTAAGACAAAGGAAGAGGCAATGGAGGGACAGGAAAGATGGAGGAGCAAAGTGTTTGTTGTTGTTGTTTTGTTGGTTTGTTTTTCTTTGTTTTTAATTAATATTTTTATTTTTATTATTTTTAAGTTTTCCTTGAGGGAGGTTGTTACAAAGGTGAAAGGTGGACTGGGAGGGACTGGGAAATGTGTGGGATTGGGGTGCATGTGAAACTCCCAAAGAATCAATAAAAAATTATGTTTACAAAAATAAAATCTAGGTCTTGATCTCTTTCATTCACCTGCTTGTTTGAATCCTCTTTGATGTTGCTGAACCTTTTATTTTTAGTGTTTTGAGCTGTTTTTTTTCTTACATTTCAGTTATTTCATTGTCTTTGGCTGCAGTTATGGGGGAGTTCTGGGCTGTGGGAGGCACCGCCCTGACTTTTTCAGGTGTTGAGTTTCCGTACTGTAATTCGCACATCAGTTGGAATGGATGTGTCTTCCCCCACCCCCATTCTTTTTGTTATTTTTATCTTCTGTATAGGTCTCCTTAGGAAGCAGTTGCCTCTTAGACTGTATGGTCCTCACCACTAGTCAGAGGGGCCACGCAGACAGCAGTAACAGGAACAACCATTACAGAACAAACCCAGTATAAAATGCAGCACACAAGGCAAGAGAGGGCATTTCGGTTAGATGCCCAATAGGGTTGATGTGATGGCTAATTCTCGATTACCAACTTAATAGGGTTTAAAATGCCCATGAACACAAACTTGTGGGCATGTGTCTGAAAGGTGAGGATTTTCTAAACATGGACTGGGGTCTTCGCTGGTGTAAGGAGGAGAAAGCAAGTTGACCACCAGCATTTGTCACTCTCGGCTTTCTTTGACTGTGGGTAAAATGCACCTCACCCACTTGACGACAATGTCCCTGCCACAGTGGACTCTACCCTCAAACTGTGAGCCAAAGAAATGCCTCCCGACCCTCAGTTGTTTGTTTCTCCCCAACAAAAACAGGTATTTTGTTACAGCAACAAGGAAAGTAATTAATAAAGTTAAGAAACAAAAAAGTCAGAATACTTTTATTATAAGTGGAGTTTAAAGGTTAGTAAAGCTAAGGAAGTTAACTGAATGAAAAGAAGGAGTGGGGGAAGGAAAAAAGAAGTAAGAACAAGGAAGTGAAAAACATGGGTTGAAGGGAAAAGCACACAAGAGAATAAGTGCAGTAAAAGAATAATCATAAAACACAAGCTAAACACAAGTTAGCGAGATAAAAGCTAGACCAAGACGGTTAGGAAGCAATAACACAAATGTGAAGGTAAACAGGGGTAAAGTGAAATAAAGATAAAACACATAAAATTAGTCAATACTTCTTCCCTGTTGGGTGTGATAGTTTTCTGGTCCCCTGAGTTCACTTTCTAAGCTTCCTTTGCTGAGAGCTGCTGATTGTGTCTCTGGGGTTCAAACAGTTTGGACTGGAATGGGCCTTGTGTGGTATCCTGCTGGAGTCCAAACCGGTCCTGTTTGTCTCTCCTGCAGTTGAATTCCTGTGCAGGAGTCAGTGTGTTTTTGTTAGTTTGTCTGTTTTAGATCTAATTTTCATGTTTAACTCTCTATGTGTGGGTCTCTGCATGTTCATGCAGTGCCTGTGGAGTCCGGAAGAAGTCATTAGATCCTCTGGAGCTGGAGTAACAGTTATGAGCCTCGGGTGTGGGTGCTGAGAACCAAACTCAGGTCCTCTGGGAGAGCAGTGCACTCTCACAATGGTTGAGCCATCCTTCCAGACCCCAGGAGTCTGCATTTCTGTAAGAGTTTCCTAGCCCTAAGCAAGGGTTGCCCCATGAAGACAGTTCCTTTCCTGCCAGTCACTGCCGTCTTTGTATGCTGTACGGTCACATTTTCCTTGCCTAGATTTCAATTTTCTTGTCTCTCAGGGGTAGCAATTATGCTGTATTTATCTTTGCAGTTGGATTTTCTCCCCATACCAGAGTCCAGGCTGCTTTCTTAAGTGTCCCTCAGAATTTTCTCTAAGTTTATTTGTGGACACTGAGTTTACGTTCAGCTTCCATCAGAAATTCTCCTAGTTCTCAAGGTTGTTACATACTTAGTCAGTGGTGGGGTAGCTTTGGGGTTTGGGATATAATTGCATCATGCTTTCTCTTCTCCCCAGCAGAGTAGGCTGTCTCACCTCTTCATCTCAACCTACAGCAACAGTGAAATAACCTTCTCCAGTGTTTGCCTCCAGCAGCTTGTGGAGTTTTATTTCTGTTGTAGTTGCTTCTGGAGATTTTCCTTCTCCGTTTGCAGATCCTGAGCTGGGGAGGGAAGGTTCTCTCCTTTCCTCACCACTTCATTCAGCATTTCAAGCTGGGATCTGTTGTTTCCTTTGCAAATCTAATGTTGCCCAAAACTTGGGGAAGTCCCTCATTGGAGGACATGTTACCAGGGAAGATGGGATCCCTTCTTTGGGTTCTTAGTCTTGTTAATAAAATAATTTATAAACAAAATTTGAAAGGAAGCATGAGGGCAAGTTTATTAAAACGAGAGAAAAAAAAACTATAGGGTATACAAGTTATAAGTTTGGGCAGCTGCCCAATGGAGAAAGATAGAAAAAGGAATAGAGAAATCCATGTTGTCTGTAAACAGCCACAGGGCAGAAAATGTGTATGGAGAGCAGCATCAGAGAAAGAGTTAGAAAGCTCAGTGCACCCAGGAAAGTGTGCCCAAGCTTTGGACAAAGAGACAGAAAGAAGAAAAAGAAAAATTATGCCTTTCTGAGTCAGTTATGCTTAACAATGTTACATGAAGGAGGCTCTGCAAATGTCTGCACAGACTTTATCTCACTAAGGGGATAATTATTCCTCCCCTCTCTTTAGCATGGCATTAGGGGCTGCATATCAGCCTTCCTGAGTAATAATCTTTTGGGCAGGTGATTGAGAAGCCCAGCTGGATTAAGTTTCAAGGGAGAAGAAAATAGTCTACAATGTTCTAATCTTAGGAGCAGATCAGAATGTCATGCCCATTCCCTGGGCCAGAGGTAGATTTCATTCTTTAGATCCAAGGAATTAGCATTTCCTTCAAGTTCCTCAACAGAGCCATGAGATCCATCCCCAGTGGCCTCCAATATTTCTGTAACACCAAACTTGAGTATTTCTGGATTTTTATCTAGTCTCTTGATGCCTACTATTTATTTGTGGCATTTCTTGGCCTTGCCATGCTTCTCACTTCTTTCTGCTGTCATAGATCAGGTGTTTTCATTCAGATTTGGGGATATGTAGAGGGGTTTTTGTTTGTTTTTGTCTCTGCTCTACCATCTTTCTCCTTCCCTTCTATTCTTTGCACTTTTATTTTAAAACTTGATTAAGGAAGGCTTCTTGGAGGCTGGAGATGGTTCATTGGTTAAGATAGCTTTGCTATGCAATCATGAAGACCACCAGAGTTTGGATCTCAGAACCTATTGAGTGATCCCATGAGCACTCGTAACCCTAGCACCAAGGAGGGCAGAGGAAAGAGGATCCTTGGGGCTGGTTGGCTACCAACTTAGCTGAAAAAAATGCAAGCCCCAGGTTCAGCTACAGACCTTGCCTCAATCAAAGGAAAAAGGCAGGGAATGATGGAGGACACCTGGCCCCTCTCCTGGCCTCTGCACACACGAGCAGATGCACTGACCCACACACTCATGAGCATATACCACACACATCACACACACACACACACACACACACACACACACACACACACACACACACAAATAAGGCCTTCTCTACCACCAAGACTTCTTTTAGAATTAGTTTATGAGGTATATTTACTTTTAAATATTATGAGCTGTATCTAATTTTTTCTATGTGTGTTTAATTTTCTCAGAATTATTTACTTAGTCTTTTCATTTTTATTATGCTTTCATCACTATGTAGAAACACATGTTGTTATTAGTTACTCTATTTTTCTACTGACTTGTTCATTCTTAAAAAGATACCACTTTTAAAACTATTCTTTCTGGTGGTGGTGGCACATGCCTTAATCCCAGCACTTGGGAGGCAGAGGCAGGCAGATCTCTGTGAGTTGGAGGCCAGCCTGGTCTACAAAGTGAGTTCCAGGACAGCCAGGGCTACACAGAGAAATCCTGTCTCAGAAAACAAAACAAAACAAAACAAAACAAAACAAAACAAAACCACAGCCAAAAAAACCCAAACCAAAACATATAACAATAACAAAAACTGTTCTAGCATGTCTATACTGTCATAGTCAGTGTTTTATTGCTGTGAAGAGACACCATGACCACGGCAACTCTTACAAAGGAAAGCATTTAATTGGGGTGTGCTTACAGTTTCAGAGGTTTAGTCCATTATCAGCATGGTGGGAAGCATGGCGGCAAGTAGGTAGAGGAGGTGAGGAGCTGAGAGTTCTATATCTGTATCCTGAAGCAGGAAGAGAGAGCCAGTGGGTGTGGCTTGGGCTTCTGAAGTCCCTGAGCCCACCCCCAGTGACACACTTCCTCCAAGAAGGCAATGCCTCCTAATCCCTCTAAGTAGTGCCACTCCCTAATGACTAAGCATTCAAATATATGAGCTGGGGGGGGCATTCTTTTTCAAACCACCACACATACATACTTATATACATATTTATCTCCTCACATGCTGGGTAAGCATTATACCACCAGCTACATCTTCTGCTCAATAGTATATTTTAAATATTTGAAAGGTCATGTTTAAAATTAAGTTCTTATTTATTTTCTCTTCCGTATGAATTTCAGAAGCACTTGTCAAGTTCTATTTTTAAAATCCTGATGATATTTTGACGAAGACAGGAGGATCTGTGCAAGGATCTGAAAGTGAATAGTTCTTATCCTTGTCCAGAAATGGGAAATACCCTTGGGCTCTGTCCTGGCCATAGGCCAGGAATGCCAGAGGGAGCTCTGGTTTCTCATTGCTCTTCTCCTAGATGAGGACCCCAACGTGGAGGCTGCACATTAGAGTGTGAATAAAATGCTAGCCCAGACAGCAATCCATTTTGGTGAACAGCTTTGGAGCTGGAGTTCTGGATCTTCATGCTTTAATATCTATATTTAAAGGCCAATTTCAGCCCATCTCCTAAACAATTTCATGGTCTCAATTCTTAAAGAGGGGTGCTGCAGAAATCTTAGAGGCTGCTGAGGATGAGTATCAAAGTTTTGTTGAGGCCTGTAAAGAGAAAGCTATTTTCTCGTGGTCTAAGGAATGAAATCTACCTCTGACCCTGAATGGAGTCATTCTGACCTGCCCTAAAGATTAGAATATTACATACATTCTTCTTCTCCCTTAAAAGTTAACCCAGCTGTGCCTCTCAATCACCTGACCAAGAGATTACCACTCAGGAAAGCTTGATACACCTAAAGCCATGCTAAGGGGAGGGAGGAATAATTATCCCCTTAATGAGCTAATGTCCTTATCATCCCCAGAAAACCCACCTCCATGCATTTACTCCCAGAGCCACTGCCACATAGCTCTGCTAAGCCTGTCTGCTTTTCTAAATTACTCAGAAAAGCATAACTTTTTTCTCTTCTTTCCATATCCTTGTCCAAACACTAGCCATGCTTTCCCAGATGCTATGAGCTTTCTCACTCTTCCTCTGAAGTTATTCCCTGAAAACACACACACACACACACACACACACACACACACACACACACACACACACTTTGCTATGTGACTGCTTACAAACAACATGGTTTTTTTTCTCTTCCTTTTCTCCATCTTCCTTCTTTGGGAAGCTGCCAAAATGTATAGCTTTCTTGACCTGTTGTTTTTTCTCCTCAAACTCTAATAAAATTGTTGCCAAGCTTCCTTTGAGTCCATTTTGAGATTCTTCTATTAATGATACTAAGAACTCATGAAAGGAGATCCCAGTTTCCCTAGTAACATATGGCATTCTGTGTGGGGAATTCCCAAGGTTTTCAGTAACAATTTGATTAGTATTTCATATGTTTTAAAAATATTTATTTTAAATTATGAGTATGTGTGTGGTGGTAGTGTATGTGTGTGTGGGAGTCGGGTATGTGCATGTTCGTTAGTACAGATGCCCGAAGACGCCACAGGCATCTGATGCCCTGAAGCTAGAATTATAGGTAGTTGTGAGCTGCCCAACATGGGTGCTGGAAACAGAACTTTGGTCCTCTGCAAGATTGGTCCATATGCTTTACCACCAGGCCATCCCTCCAGCCCCAGCGTTTCCTATTTTTAAGTAACCAGCTTGGTAAAGGATGTGTGACTCTAGCTGAGCATTGCATGTTTATGATGTGTTCAGGTCTTGCTTTTAGCCTCCTAATAAAACTTTACAATTTTCTCCTTGTAGACCAATGTATGACTTAACTGAAGTATTAGAAAAGCATTTTATGATTTGCTGATTATATTTGAAATTAATTATTGTTTGAGTAAAGGCAAGCCATGGTCAACTTTGATAATTTTTGTATTTTTCCCTCTGGATTTTCTTAGATGCTTGAGAATAATGTCATGCAAGCCACAAACAATGACAATTCTGTTTCTCAGCTTCTAGTTCTTATAACTAAACACTGAATCTTGTAACTTCATGGGTTAAGTTGAAGGTGTAATACTGACTGGTGTAGTGGCAGCCATTTCTGCTGTGTTTTTATTTTTGATGGAAAAGCTTCTAATACTCCACCAGCCCTTATGTCTTTTGTGCCAGGTTTCTGGCAGACATATGTTAACAAGTCAAGCAAATTTCTAATCTTATTTTGCTAGGTTTTATTTTTCATCAGTACTGCATGCCTGTCTACTCTTACTAAATGTTTTGGAGAGACCTAATAGGCTTTCTGTATCTCAATAATAGGTTTCTCTGCTGATGCAGTAAGCCAGATCAAGCCGAATTGAAAAAGTAAAAGAACAGGTTTATTTGAGCAAAGCACATCCTGGGTGAGTTCTCCAGTCCCAGAGATCAAGGCAGGAGAAGTCACACGCTGGAACTAAAGCAGGGAGCTTATACAGCCTGTAGACGAGGGGGTGATGATGTGTCGGCCACAAGCTGGGTTTATGCCCAAGTATGGTCAAAAGCTGAGCACTATGGGGGGGGACGGGGGAGGGGGGGCGGGACTTGGGGGGGGGGCAAATTTCGGGGGGGGGGGGGCTGCCGCAGCTACCAAGATTGTGCAACTACTTTTTGATGCCTTTTCTTTCTTGGAGAGTCTCTGAGAGAGTGGGGTTTGGAGAGAGAGAGAGGAATGGGGCTTTCCGGATCAAGCAGGAGTTGAGCAGGAGGTTCCAGCCAAACAAGACCATAGGAGTTTTACTCACTAATTTAACAGAATAAATGATACTGATGGATTTTCTAATGTTCAACAATTCTTGACCTCTATGATGCAGTGTACATGGCTGTGACTTTTGTTTTCTTGTGTATGTGGGGGTGTGGGGATGAGGAGGAGCTGATATTTGTGTGTGTGTATATGTAGTGTGTGCACGCATGTATACATGCAGAGGCCAGAGGAGGATGTCACCCTCTGCCTTATTGCCTTGAGGCAGGGTCCTTCACTGAACCTGGAGCTATGCTGGTGGCAGAAAGCCCCAGGGGACCCTCCTGTCTCTGTGCCCCACAGTGCTGGGTCCCAGGTACATATGGCCATGAACAACCCCTATCATGGATTCTGGGGATTTAAACTCAGCCCCTCATGCTCCGGCAGCAAGCACTCTTACCTTCTGAGTTATCTCTCGACCCAAGGCTTGCTCTCAATTCATCATTGTGTTGGTTTATTAGTCATTTATTTAGAATCTATTTTTATAAATGGGATAAGCATATGCCTTTTCGGCCTTATACTTGCAATATCCTGGGTCAGTTTGGGCCCCAAGACAGAGGGTAAGTTAGAAGGATTCCTGCTCTGCCTTTATCCTGAACAAATTCTCTGAGGTGGACTAAACGAGACCATAGCTGATGGCATCAACCTGAGAAACTGCTGGGGCCTTAGATCTGCTCTGAAACATACATTTAACTTAAATTTAGTTTTGAACCAACTTTCTCTAGTTATTTTACTTTTTGAGTCCATTTTGGTAGTTTGTCCTTTTTTCTTAGAAAAAGAAATAGTGTCTCGTGTGAATTTTAAACTTAAAGGAAGCAATACTGAACTTAGTATACTTTGTCCCCTTATGTTAAAAGTCTGTCACCTGTAGCTATAGTTTCTATTAATTTTTTTTGTATCAAAAATAAATTTTGGCTTCTCTTGTTTTGTTCAGTTTTGCACCATAAATATTTATTTACTTGATTTTATTAATTAATTAATTAATTTATAAACCAATCTTTTCAAAGACCCCAGTCCTGACTGGTAAGGTCTCTACTCTGGTCTAAGAGACATTACTGGTTGTCCTATCTGAAAGCTTCCCCTCTTGCCCACACTGCATTCTCTTTCTATTATGCATGTTTTGAAGTGCTTGCCAGCAACTGACACAATGCATATTTAATTGTTTAGTTGTTCATTGATTCTTTTTTTTTTTTTTTCTCGAGACAGGGTTTCTCTGTGTAGCTTTGCACCTTTCCTGGATCTCGTTCTGTAGACTAGGCTGGCCTTGAACTCACAGAGATCCACCTGCCTCTGCCTCCCGAGTGCTGG
The DNA here is from genome assembly GCA_902168405.1 of Peromyscus aztecus. Classification (NCBI taxonomy): domain Eukaryota; kingdom Metazoa; phylum Chordata; class Mammalia; order Rodentia; family Cricetidae; genus Peromyscus; species Peromyscus aztecus. The sequence continues at coordinate 17,733 of CABHPQ010157666.1, forward strand.
GATTAAAGGCGTGCGCCACCACCGCCCGGCTGTTCATTGATTCTTTACCCTGTAATAAATGCACGCTGTGTGACTGGAGGGGCTTCGATAGAGGAATCAATATCATTTATTCTGCTAAATTAGTGGATACATGAGTAGAGGAACTATTGAGTTGCCAACTGCATTCTAGAACCCAGCTAGAACATGAAAGACAAACATCTACACATCTGTCGAAGTTGTTGATTGATGTGAATGTTCTTTTGTCTTCCCTATCAATTTTATGCTCCAGGGGTTATTTCGGCTTGTGGAGTTCAGCATCCCATCCTTACCATTCCTTCCCCATGGTATCCTTGCTCTCACCAAAGAGTCAAAGGACCTTCTTTGTGGTTGAATCTGAAATGTCTCTCAAAGGCCCATATGCCAAAGCTGAGGGTCAACAGTCTGTGATGCTATTCAGAGACAGTCCAGCCTGTAGGAGATGGAGCTTAATGGGGGGTGGAGGGGGCTCAGGTTATTGAGTGTGTGCCCTTGCCTCAGACTTCTTCCTTTTACTTGCTCAACTTAGTTTCCTTGGTACTAAGATCCAGTTTCAGGACTTTAAATATCATCTTCTCTGCTGGTGGTTTCTGAATTCTGAATCTCTATCTTTGGCTTATTTCTAGAGCTTCAAGCAGGGAGACACAGCTGTTTATTTGCTATTTGTCTGTGGATGCCTGATGATTAGAACGGGACTCCTGAGGTCTGGCTGCAAATTTGTGTTACTTCCAGTTACCCACAACTTGTGAATGGCGGTTTTGTGCTTCTAATTATGCCGACATCTTCAGCTCTCTCCTGACTCCTCTCTTTCTCTCCTATCTCACACCAGCAAATTCTATTGGTTTAACTGTCAAAACACATCACTTCTCACCACCTTCGTTACTATCACCCTGGACCGACTCATCACCACGTCTATATGTTCCTACAGTGACCTCTTAACTGTTCTCTTTGCCTCTGGCATCCTCAATACAGCTATCAAGGTGGTCCTGTTAAATTAAATGTCTGTTTATACCACTTCTTCACTAAAACCATCAATGGTTTTCTTTTACTTTCATGGCAAAACTAAACCCTTATGAAGAATTTTATAGAAATGCTGTTGTCTCCAGCCTCTAGTTCTGGGCCAACTCATCTGGCCTGTGGTCTTCCTTGTCTGTTCTACCTTCTCCATGCTGGTTATACTGACCTCATCATTGGTCTTTGCACAAATCTGGCATATCCTGTCACACTAGATCTTCCCTGGGTCTAGAATACACCTTCTTCAGGTGTCCATATGACTTGCCTATTACATACTCCAATTCCCTGCCTAGAAAGCCCTTAGAACTTAGCCCACATTACTGCCTTAGGAAAGTCCTTTCTTACTGTACTGTCTGAAATGCCTCCATCTCCTCAGTTTCCTTCAACATTTACTTTTTCTCTGTATTGCTTGTCACCATTAACCTAATGTAGCTCTTACTTGTTTGCTTATTTACTTAAAGTGGCTTTTGTTTGGTTTTAGATTGCTTTTTGTTTTGGGACAATATGCCTGCCTTCTTAAGACCTAGTGCCTTATGTAGACCTCTACAGAAATAACTTGCATTGAAACATTAGCCTCTTCGTGTGGCTAATTTTCTTCCCATTTGAAAAGACTGCAGACACTTAGGCTCACACAAACTTCTCAATGGCTTGGATTTTGTCCACTTTTCTACTGAACGTTTATCTTTTTTCTTTTCAATTTGTAATTCTTTTAAAAATTGTGTATTGATTTAGTGTGTGTGTGTGCTTGCATGCACATGTAGAGGTATGTCAGAGAACAGTTTGTAGGAGTTGTTTCTTGCCTTCCACCATGTGAATTCCAGGAATGGTCACCGGGCTTCTCAGCAAGCATCTTCATCCGCTGAGCCTTCTCCTCCGCCCCTAATTTTTCTTTAGGTAGCACCCTATCTTTCATCTAACATTCGAACTTCCCCTCATATTTTGATTAGTGCATAGGCTGGGTTCTTGTTTTTGTTTTTTTCAGGTAATGCACACACAAGAAGATTGTAACAATGAAGGTAGGCCTGCCAGTCTTCTTCTTATCAAGCTCTGAGGCAGTCATTCATTTTAGAAATGATGACCATACCTGTGAATTCCCTTCTTCTCACATGAAAAGGACACAAACAACCTCAGAAGTAATAGGTAGACTTCTCAGTTTCGGATGGAACTTACAGTGTTAATGATTTTAGCATTTGAGTCTCTTTCTGGATGCATGGGAAAGAAAGTCTTAACATGCTATTTGTCTTAAAACCTTGCCTGGTTTCAGTTGCTGGGGAAACCTATTATTCAGCTGCTAAAAGCTTAGAGATTTTGGAGAAAAGAGGGATGTTTTCTTTTTCTCATGAATGCTTGGCTGAAACATAGCACTGTGAAAAATCATGAGTACAGCTTTCGCTTCAAGTGATAAGTATTGAAGAGGAGGTGAAAGGTTCAAAGATTTAGCATTTAAACTCCACATATTGTTCCCAACTCTGGGTTGATTTGATGAGAATTTATGAAAATGGTTTTTGAAGTTGCATAATTTATTTCTTGTCTTATTACCTCCATCCAAAGCAGTATAGAAGATTTGGAGTTGGAACTCAATGGTAGGGCATTTGCCTGGTACTTGTAAAAGCCCTGGCTTCCATCCTCAGCACTACAAAAATAAGATCAAATAAAAAACTATGTAGAGTGAACACTGGTTTGTTAGTGTTGTTGACTTTGTGTTCTGGAAGGTTGACCATTAAAACAACACAGTAACCATCATTAAAGAATACAAAGCTATTCTTTGGCACAGGCTCCTTCACACCTAGAGTAGGCTGTCTGTCTGTCTGTATTACTCTCTGGGCTGTGATAAAATACCATGACCAAAAACAACTTATGGAAGAATTTATTTTGGCTTATGGTTCCAGAGGGATAAGTGTCCATCACAGCAGGGAGCTGATAGCTCACTTCTTCAAACAAAAGCACAAAGCACAGAGAAGAAATGTGAAGTATTAAGAGGTTTTGAATCTCAAAGCCCACTTCCGTTGATGTACTTCCTCCAGCGAGGTTGCACCACCAAAATCTCTCCAAACACTTCTACGGAGAACCACGTGTTCAAAATGGAAGCCTGTGAGGGGAGTTTCTCATTCAAACCATATATGTATCTATATCTATCTAATATCTGATTGCTATAGGTTCATGGTGCACAAAACATGAGATTGAGCAAATATAAGGACATTACATAATCTGCTACCAGTCTAGCATACTGATTCACAGTAAGTAAACTTACTTTTTTCCCTAAAAATTTTACATTTATTTATTTTATTTTATGTGTATGAGTGTTTTGCACACATGTATATATATATATATATATATATATATATATGTGTGCCATATGTGTGCCTGGGGTACACAGAGACCAGAAGAGTATGTTGGATCCCCTGGACCTGGAGTTACAGACTGTTGTGAGTCACCATGTGGCTGCTGGGAATTGAACTTGGGTCCTCTGCAGGAGCAACAAGTGCTCTAAACCACTGAGCCATCTTGCTAGCCCCTACTTTTGCTCCAGTCTCCAGAGTGCTGGGATTATAGGCAAGTACTGCTATACCTGGCTAAAATGTCTTTCAATTGTGTGTGTGTGTGTGTGTGTGTGTGTGTGTGTGTGTGTGTGTGTGTGT
>CABHPQ010157667.1:8726-34875 GCA_902168405.1 Peromyscus aztecus
CTAGGCAGGGGCTCTACCACTGAGCCACACCCCAGCCCCTCACTGGGAGAGTCTAGGTGTGTGTTCTGATGCTATACTCCAACCTCTTTTTCATTTTGAGATAAGAATCTGACCCGGTAGCTCAGGCTGGAATCCTAGTCAGCAGCACATCAGGCTGAGCACCTGATTGCTAACAAGCCCCGGGGTAGCACTGCTGCTGTGGTCTTGGACTCCTCACATAGTGGACCAAAAGAATCTCACACTGTTCTCCAAAAGACTCTGAGTTCCATTCCCATCACCGCAAGAACAGAACCCAGATCACTGTGCGGAAGCAGTCGGCGGCCTGGACTCAGTGGCCCCTACCTTTGTCCTGATGGAGTTGGCTTAGCTTCACCCTAACTACTCCTTGGGACAGTCCACACTGTGCTCTCCTGTCTGGCTGCCAGCAGGCCTCCGCCTCCCTTCCCACCTCATGGCCTTTGCACATGCTCCTCCTCCGGCCTGCAAGGCTTTATCGATACTTTGGTGGCTGTCTTCCGGTGGCCCTTCCGCAGTCTGAGGCACTCTTCTTAATCTCTCCCACCAGCTTGGTGCCTCCGGACCTGGGCAGGACCACATACTGCCGTGCCCTCGGATCCAGGCACGGCCACACACTGCCGTGCCCTCGGACCCGGGCAGGACCACACACTGCCGTGCCCTCGGACCCGGGCTCGGCCACACACTGCTGTGCCCTCGGACCCGGGCACGGCCACACACTGCTGTGCCCTCGGACCCGGGCACGGCCACACCGTGCTGTGCCCTCAGTTGTATCCTCACTGCTCTTCTACACCATGGCTCCTCGTCCTTGCTTCTTGCCCTCACTGTGATCTGTGACTATGTCTGAGTGCGTAGCTCTCTGGGTCACCATCTGGCTCACTCTGCTAGAATGTCGCCTTGCCAGGGCTGGGCCTCCACAAGTTCTGTTTACTGTTTGTCCCAACCATGGGCTGTGGCCACGCCTGCTGGAAAGGAAGGACACGGGGACCAGACGCTGCCCTGGTGAGGAACCATCAGTGTATGTCCCATGAACCCAGGACTTGTGCCTGATGGAAGGCAGCACCCAGGGCCAGGAAGGGGCACAGGTCAGAGGTGCAGGAATGGGCAGCGGCAGCCAGGCTGGTAGGAAAGAAAAGCAGATCCAGCTGAGTGTTGTTTGATGGGGTGGAGGGGTGGAATCCAGCTCTGCTCTGCAGGTGGTGGTACACGTATGCATCCCACCCCTCACTAATGGATCTAGACAGGTGCTCTGCTGCTCAGCCACACTCCAGCCCCTCACTGGGGGATTCTAGGCAGGGGCTCTACCACTGAGCCACACTCCAGCCCCTCACTGGGGGATTCTAGGCAGGGGCTCTACCACTGAGCCACACCCCAGCCCCTCACTGGGGCATTCTAGGCAGGGGCTCTACCACTGAGCCACATTCCCAGCCTTACATTGTGTGTGTGTGTGTGTGCGTGCATGTGTGTGTGTGTGTGTGTGTGTGTGTGTGTGTGCTGGAGGTCATAGGAAAACCTCAAGTGTTAATCCTCACTTTCCCACTTTCCACCTTGTTTGAGATGCTGCAGACCCCAGGCTAGCAGGTCCACGAGCTTTCAGGGATTCTCCTGTCTCCACCTCCCATCTTGCTCTAGGAACACTGAATTTACAGACATAAGCTATAACACTTTGGCCTTATTTGGGTTCTGGGGATTTGAACTCAGATCTTTGTGTTTGCATGGAGAAGGCATTTACCACTGAGCCACCTACTGAACCTTGGGCAATTTATTTTTTATTTTTCAAGACAGGGTTTCTCTGTGTAGCCCAGGCTATCCTGGAACTCACTCTATAGACCAGGCTGGCCTTGAACCAGAGATCCGTCCCCCTCTGCCTCCTGAGTGCTGAGATTAAAGGCGTGAGCCACCACATCTGGTGTTTTGTCTTTTAAAGGGAGGATTTGGCTCCTGGTTTTAGAGCTTTCAGCCCATGGTCCCTACTGTCATGATCCTGGGTCCATCATGAGGTAGCACACCAGGAAGCAGCCATTTTTTTCCCAGATGGGTAGTGTGCAGTGACACCCCGTTTTGAAATCGCATTTCTTGAATAGTGAGTCAGAGCCTTGCTCTTGACCTCATGACCTTTGGGCTCTTCCTTCTCCAACCTGCCTGGTCAGAACCGCCGCTCATGCTCCTGCTCCGGTTACCCTCTTATTCTTGCTAGGTTATCTGAACAGTGTGAGTGTTTGCAAATATTTTTCCAAACCTGCCCATTTCATTCTGAAATCTGCCTATTACATGTGAAAATTATTTAATGACTTCATTTAATTTGAGTTAGGGACTCACGATGTAGCCCGGCCCAGAACTCTCTCCTCCAGCTGCACCGCCATGTCCAGCAGAACTGAAGCATCTTGATTTTTATAGTGTCAACTCTTTTCATCTGTTTCATTTTTCACTTGTATTATTCATAGTTTTATTTCAGAAGTCCCTGTGGGCTCTGCACTCATGGGCTACTTTCTTCTCTCTGCTCTTGGTCACAGTCTTTCATCGCTGTGACCAGACACCTGAGGGAAAAGACACTATGGGAATGTAATGGTTAATACTGTCAACCTGACAGGGTCTGGAGTCACCACGGAGACAGGCTTCTCTCCTCACAGACGTCTGTGAGGGAGTTTCTAGCTTAAGGTGACTGAGGTGGGATGATACACCCTGAACCTCAGTGAGTGGTGTCAGTGCAAGGGTTAGGATCTCAGGTGGAATAAAAAGATCTCCGTTGGGGCTGGAGGGGTGGTCCAGCACTTCAGAGCATTGGTGTGGCACACGCCAGTTTCCTGGCACACTCAAGGGACCATGCGGGAGCTGCCATGTTGGTGCTGGAAGTCGAACCCAAGTCCTCTGCAAGAGCAGCCAGTGCTCTTAACCACTGAGCCATCTCTCCAGCACCAGGCTGTTTAATTTCATTTTGTGTTCACTTTGGTTTGGTTTTGCGGTGCTGAGAATTAAATCCAGGGTCTCATGAGTGGTAGGCAAACACTCCACTGAGTCACACATTAGCTTAAAATTAAATAGCCACCCACATTTGCCTGGGGGTCCTGTTTTGGACAGCACAAATCTAGGCTGCCTTTAAATTTGTTTTTGTCTGTGTCAGGGGACAGTTTACAGAAATTGGTTCTCTCCTTCCACCATGTGGGTTCTCTTTCCACCCAGTGGGTCCTGGCGATAGAACTCAGGTCACTGGGCTTGGCAGCAGGCCCCTTTACCAGAGGAGCCACCTCGCCGGGCTGTAGGCTGCCCTCTCCTGTACAATCAGTAATGAATGACATTTGTCTTCCTCAGGGTAAAACGAACCAGCTTCCTGGGCACTGTGATTCTCCAATCTCCTTTCCCTCATTGACTTGTGGAGGTCACCATTCTTGTATGGGAACCTCCTGCACACATCTGATCTACTTCTGAACCTTCTGATGCTACAGTTCTGAGGGTCAAACCCAGCAAATCCAATGAGCCACTGGGGTTGGGCTTCTCAAGCCCTGGATAGCAAGGACTACATTTCCCAGCCTGCCTTGCCCCTGGGCGTGCCCAAACACCTGGGGTCAATTCCTTAAAGTGCCCGTCCTTCGTCCTTCTTGCAGAAGGTTACAGTCCCAGGATGGAGGGCTGAGGGAGACTGGGGTCCCTGTGACTTGAACGACCAAATTCCAGTTTCCTGTTAGCACAGAAAGGTGGCCTTGTTTCTGGGGTTTCCATAATGGAGCGGACATCAGAGTCCCTTGTTGACATATGGATTGATGGGCCCACCCAGGTTCTGATTCAGCCTGGGTGGAACCCAGGAAATCAAATTTGCAAGTTCTCAGGGTGGACCAAGGATGCATACTTTAGAGACCCACTGGTCTGACCTGTTTCCACCATTTGTTTGGGTTCCCCGCTCACATCCCTCCGGCTTGAAGAATAAATTCTGGAACTTCCCCGCCTGCTCTTGGGCCCCACTTGTCACCCACCTTCCCACCTAGCTGAGTTGATCCACGGCTTGGAGAGTGTGGGGTTTGGCCAGTTGCATTCGGACAAAGCAAGTTCATGAGCCGGGCGGTGGTGGCGCACGCCTTTAATCCCAGCACTCTGGAGGCAGAGCCAGGCGGATCTCTGTGAGTTCGAGGCCAGCCTGGGCTACCAAGTGAGCTCCAGGAAAGGCGCAAAGCTACACAGAGAAACCCTGTCTCGAAAAAAAAAAAAAGCAAGTTCATACTCTCATCCTTTCGTCTCTGCTGCCCTTGCAGGCGGCACACATGGCCCTCCCGCGTACTAGCCCGGGGTCCTGCTTCTGCAGTCTAGAGGTCCCCAGAAATCGCATTATAGAAACACCCTTGCCAACGCACCTGGAAGGCTCTGCCCAGGAAGATACTCTCCAAGTTAGGGTGGGCAGCTGGGAGGAACCATTCTGCTCTAGCCACAGCAGAGGTGAGGGACCTTCTTTCCAGGGTTGGGGTAACACCACTCACCCCTTTATTCCCCCCAGCCACTCTTGTGACAGTGGCCCCATGGGTCTTTGGGTAATTGGTCTTTTGGCTTTTCCAGTCTTCCTGACGCTGTGTGACCGACACCCCTGCACTAATCCCGATTGGGACAGTCAGGGGTTAGGAGTTCCTGACAGCAAGCGGCTGACCCTGTGGGGCATTTCTGCAGTTGACTGGGGCAGGAGGCAGAGCTGAGAGAGGGGTGGAAGGCAGGGCAGCTGACTTCCTGTATTGGGCCATTTCTTTTTTTTTTTTTTTTTTTTTTTTTGGTTTTTCAAGACAGGGTTTCTCTGTGTTGCTTTGCGCCTTTTCCTGGAACTCACTTGGTAGCCCAGGCTGGCCTGGAACTCACAGAGATCCGCCTGGCTCTGCCTCCCGAGTGCTGGGATTAAAGGCGTGCGCCACCACCGCCCGGTTTGGGCCATTTCTTTACCTGCACGGTGTGGTACCTCCCAGGTTCAGCTGCCAATGGGATCGCATTCAGGCACTCAGCCACAGGGCTCTGGAAGGCTAGCTAATCCTTCCCTGGTCACTAGCCCCCTAAGCAGAATGAGCTATTCCTTTGGCCTCGTTCTATGGAGCAGTCTAGGTTCCTTGACTGTTTGCTACATCATTTGTTTTATTTCTGAGACAAAGTCTCATTATGTAGCTCTGACTGTAGCTCACATCGGCCTCGAACTCACATAGAATCACCTGCTTCTGCCTTCCAAGCTTCCCAAGTGGTGGGATTAAAGGCACGCACCACCACACCCAGCTTATTTTTGTTTGTGGTCTCACGCAGCCCTGGCTGCCTCCAACTCTTCAACATCTGATCCCCCTGCCTCACACTGAGTTCTTGATAACAACAGGCACGCAGCACCAGGTCTGCTTTTGCACAGTGCTGGGAAATGGACCCAGAGCAAATCCCCCACCAACTGAGCCGCATCCTCAGCACAAGGCCTGAGGCTCGTCTTTGGGCATATGCCATTTTAGTGTTTTTTCTGCCGACTTGGGCCTGTTTCTTTACAGAAAGGAACTCACTCCACTCAGGCCATCCATTCCTAAGAGTGGTTGCTTCCCACACTGCCTTGTCTGCATCTGTAAGGCACTGGCATGGCCCCACCACATACAGGTCCCGACCCCGAGGCCAGAGCTGTGGGGCAGTAGATACGGGGTGAACTGGACAGCCCTGAGGGAATCTGAGGCTGTGGTGGGTGTGCTCAGAGGGCAGAGGCAGGGTGCTGGCTGCTCCAGAGCCCTTCTCCCCCATCGCTGGGCTTGGACAAGTGTCCCAGGCTGCTAGCTCCAGGTTACTCAGCCTCAGCCAACCCCAAACTCTGCTAGTTCCTACACTAAATAGGATCAACACATAACATGAGGCCCTGTGTGGTGACTGTGGCGATGTCCACACGCTGTGATCACAGCAACGATCAGGACACGGAGGCAGGGGAGTGCTGCAGGTCTGAAGCTAGCCCAGGCTACACAGCAAGTTTAGGCCAGCCTAAGCTGTGTGGTGAGACCCTGTCTCAAAACAAGTAAATACTTGTTTTTAAAGGAGGAAACACGAATTCCAGGCTGCCAGGGTGTGGGGAGGCAGCACCTGCACTCTGGCCAACAGGCGGCTTCCAGAGTTGGGGCCCACTTGTCCCACACAGGCAGTAGGGTGGAGTCTGGGCTCCCAGGCCGGTCCCCACACTCCCTCACACACAGCGGGACAACCTTCACACACCACACACCACACACCAAGAAAACGTTTTAATTGTAAAACTAACTGGAGGGAGGGCGGCGGGATGGGGCCAGGAGCCTGATTCTTCAAAAGTGGCTCTGCCCCGGGCCACCCCACAGGTCAGGGGTCATCTGTGCCCAGGTTAAGACACAGCTAGTGTTATAAAATGACAATATAAATAGACTTCTAGAAAACGGAGGCTGTCCAGGTGCAGTAGTCATTAGCTGCAGAGGCTGGGGGAGGGGAGGCCCCAACCTGACTCTCCTGTGGAAAGAGGGTGTGGGGCTCTGGGAAAAGGCCACTCTTCAACATTCATGATTGACCGACCCTTCAATGGCTCAGGGTCAGGGGCCGGGCACCAGGCAAGGCCTGAGATCCCCCTTGCAGACTGAGGACAGAGGAGCTGGACTTTCTGGGTACACACTCACACACACACACACACACACACACACACACACACACACACACACGCACCTTCCTCATAGCGTCATCTCTGTCCCCAGTGGCCCCTGATGCAGATTTCCAGTGACGGGGCTGCCGCCTGCTCTCCTGTGGACTGAGCACAGGGGAGGGGCCTGTCCTGGAGGGTGAGGGACCCAGGGAGCCTCACTTGCTCCCACATGTCCTGGTGTTGCTTTAACAGTCATGGAACCCAAACCAGAGTTCAGTAGTTGGGTCCCACGAAACCCCAGCACAGTGATGGCGGCTCCCCAGTGTCTCAGGGGCTGCAGGGGCGCGTCGGCCCCCTACTGGCCTCTGCTGGGCAGGGTGGCCCAGGGCTCTTTGGTTGGGGACCAGGCTTCGGCTCATCTGGTTCGGTGCTGGCGCATGAGGGGAACAATGCTGGCCGGTGGCCCCGCCTTGGTGAGGAAAGGGTGCTTCAGCAGCTCAGCAGCAGTGGCCCGCTGGGCTGGGTCACGCACCAGCAGGCGGTCCAGGAAGCCTTTCAGAGATGGCGAGGCCTGCGGAGGAGCAGAGGTCAGGGACAGGGTTATTTGCCGCTTTCCTGTAATGTCCTGTGGGCTGATGACATCTTAGGGTGGGCTGAAGGAGCCTCAGGAGTTACCACAGGACCACAAGGGGCATGCCACCCAAAGGCCTTAGGGCTCATCTCCTCCCCACTTCCGTGGTCTGGCCAAGCAGGCAGCAGCCCCTTCCCGCATGCCAATCCCCAACAGGATGGCCCTACAGTCAGGCAACCTGGGCCTGAGCTCTGTGGTAGCCTAGGGCTCAGGGGACTCTGTGGCTCTGTCTCTGGGGTTGGAGGAGGCACCAGGCGTCACCTACAGCACAGCCTAGTTCTGTTCACCTTGTGCAGGTTCTTCAGTCGGGGTGGCAGGTTGTCCCGGATCATCTTCATGGCTTTGAGGGGTGGCTCGTTGAAGTAGGGGGGCTCCCCATCCACCATCTCGATCACCATCACCCCCAGTGACCAGATGTCTACCTAGGGTGGGAAGGGGCCCACAGAGCTGAGCAGCCAATCAATCCTCTGCAAGCCCCAGGAGGCGTGGCCCCCAGTTGGCCTCCACCTCTCTGTCCTAGTCCCGGGCCCATCAGCCATGGATAGTGGGAGCCTGCCTACCCTGACCCTCAGGTCTAGGGAACAACAGCTGCCATGGATTGCTAGTGTGTTCGAGCTCCAAATCTGTCACTTACAAGCCACCCTGACTGAGACAGTTCTCATGCTGGTCTGGCTTCCTGTGGGGCCTTGTTCCAGCCTGCCCACCCCCATGTCTAGTGGGGATCAAGTTTGCTGACTGAGAGGGAGAAAAGCTCAGTGCCAGGCAGGCCACAGCATCAAGTGGCAGGCTCAGGTGGTACTGCAGCCAGAATGAAGGTGGCACCCTTTCCCTAGCAACAGGGGCTCCCTCATCATCAGCCCAGCCTTCCCAACGATAAAGGAAGCAGGCCACCTTCACACAGGATGCTCAAGACTGGGCTGGGGGCCAGCACTGGGCTTACCTCTGGCCCGTAGGGAAGGCGGGAGATCAGCTCTGGGGCCATCCAGTAGGGTGTGCCCACCAGTGACTTCCTCCTCGGCACCTCCTTGCTCACCTGGGCGCAGAACCCGAAGTCGGACAGCTTCACCTGGGGCAGACAGGCTGCAGGTCAGAGGGGCCCGCCCACCCGACAGCCTTCAGACACATGGACTCCACTGAGCAGCAGGGAGGCTCTGCTCCCTCCTGGCAGGGCTCTCCGGTGGGTGCCGCTGTGTCCTCAGGGGATGTGCTCAAGGGCTGCAGGGAGTGCAGCTCAGCGGGAGCCAAGACAGCCCAGGCCCTTGGCCCTTGGCCCTAGTGGGAGAAAGTGCTAGTCACTGGTTCACGAGGAACACAGCCCAGCCTGGTCTGTATGTGAGAGCAAAAGAATGTGGCTCTTTCCGACTCCTGATGGTGTGGATGGCTCTTCTGGCCCCCAGAACTCATGTCCCCTTGGGCTATGGGTACTACTGCCTGACTCCATCATGGCCCCAGACTCAGAGTCAGACCTCGGTCTAAAGGGGGAGCCGGCAAAGTCAGCTTCACAGCACAGCTCCGGACTGTTTCTTGGTCATCCTGTGCTCAAACCCGGCTTGCTGAAGTGAGGGAGGCACTCAGGAGGCCACACTCAGGGCCACAGCACACCTGGCACACGTGTGTGCAAGGCTGGAGTGCCAGGGCAACAGGGCCCTTGAGGGTCCTGCCTGGGCGCCAGAGATGGTGGAGCACACCCGTAATCTCAGCTCTCAGGAGTCTAAAACAGAAGTCAGAAGCCAGCCCGGGGCAGTGTAGCAAGTATCAGGCCAGCAGGGACCCTCAGAAGCCAGTCTCAAAAAACAAAGCAAAGCCAGGTGTGGGAGCAAGTGGATCTCTGCGAGTTCGAGGCCAGCCTGGTTGACATAGCAAGTTCCAGACAGCCAGGGCTACACAGTGAGACCCTGTGTCAAACCAAAACCAAAACCAACAGGGGAGGCAGGCCAGCTGCTCGGCCGGCCGGGAAGCATGCAGCCTACAGCTGTGGCCGGGAAGCATGCAGCCTACAGCTGTGGTTGTGGGCCTAAGTCCTTCCTCGCTGGGCCCGGGGAGGGTCTCTAGCTTCAGCTCTGTGACGACGGCTCATTCCCCCGATCTGGACCCCTGCTCTGGGCTGCTCCGTGAGGAACACAGCAGTCAGCTGCTCTTCTAGTCACCCAACAGGCTCAACTGGCGTCCTAGCAGCAGCAGCGGGAGGAGGAGGAGGAGGGCAAGGCAGGGCCCAGCGCCGGTGTGCTGCCGACAATCAGCTTGGGCAGGCTGTGAGGAGCCTAGCTTCGGGGTGTCTGAGGACATTTCCAGAGAGGATTAACCGGGGACAAGAGCTACCTGAATGTGGGTGGCACTACTCTACAGGCTGGAATGAAGGGAATGAGACCCTCAGCACAAGCTTTCTCCTGCTTCCTGGCTGCCAAGAAGGGAGCTGCTTGGCTCCATGATGGACGGAAACCTCTGAAATGCTAAGAAACAAAACAAAACACAAAACCTTCCTCCTTCAAGCTGATCTGTCAGAAAGATGAAAAGCTGCCGGGCGGTGGTGGTGCAGCCTTTAATCCCAGCACTTGGGAGGCAGAGGCAGGAGGATCTCTGTGAGTTCGAGGCCAGCCTGGTCTACAGAGCGAGTTCCAGGACGGCAGGGTTACACGGAGGAATTCTGTCTTCAACAACAAAAACAAACAAACAAAAAAGCTGCCTCACACATCCAGCCCCTTTCCCACTTACCCGGCCATCGTGGGTCAGCAAGATGGAGTCACTCTTGATGTCTCGGTGGATGACGCCCTGGGCGTGGAGCACAGACAGCGCCTGCAGCACAGCCAGGCACACAGCGGCAATCTGTTCCTCGTTCATCCTGCACAGGCAGAAGGAACAACTGGGCAGACAGGGCCCTGCAGGAAATGTCCGGCCCTGGGGTGAGGGTGGGGAGCTGAGAGACCCCTTACTCTGCTTCAGGACATCAGGAGGTCACAAAGACCTGCCGCAAGAGGGGCTGGGGGAGTTAAGATGCTATGACCCCATCCTGTGTGCTGGCTTCACCGCCCCACCCACACTCTGGAGGGACTTGTCTATCACCAGAGGCTGAAGGGTCCCAGCTCACCCCTGGGAGCACACTGAGCCGGCAGGTCACCCAGCAGTACCTGGTGTGGGTGACGATATCCGTGAGAGCGCCTCCCTCCAGGAACTCCATGACCACCCAGAGCTCGTCACCCACCAGGTAGCTGTTGTACATCTCCACCACGTTCTCATGCCGGTAGTCCCTCATGATCACCACCTGGGCGGGGCAGAGCCAGCACTGGGACCGGAGGTATCGATTGCCCTCAGAGCGGGCGCCAGCCGGCCTCTCCCCAACCTTCTAGCAGGCTGCACTGGAGCAAACTGGCCCGCTCACTCCAGCTGTCCCCTTGTCCAAAGCCAAGAATACCTCGAAGGTAGCCTGAGGCAGACCCCTCCATTCTAGGGGTGCACCCCGAACCCCCATTCCACCATGCAGGTTCTCTGATCCTGACGGGTCCTGGCTGGTCTCTGAGTGCTCTGACCATCAGGGGCATCAAGAGGAACAGGGAACAGGGAACAGGAGGAGAAGCAGGTATGAAGAAAAGCTAAAGTAAAAGGGTGTGCGTGCAGGGCAGTTAACAGAGAACTCCAGACGAAGGACCGACTGGAGAGGGAAAGGGCTGGGAGCTAAGGGTGGTGGGCAACACTATGTTTACAGGGACCAGGGGAGCAAGTTCCGCGTAAGGAGGAATTCCTGGTGTGGATGGAGTACTGAGGTGGGGTGTGAGCAACAGGTGAAGGTTGGGGAGGAAGTGCCAGGAGATAGGCAAGCAGAGCTGGACAGCCTCCAAGCTGGACCTCTGGGGACTCCTCCAGCAGAGGCAGGAGGGACTTGTCACACCTACACACACTTCTCTCCGCCTCTGTGATGGATGCCAAGGCTGCCAACACCCAGAGTCAGAAGCTGGGTTGAACCAAGTGCCTAGTTATGGCTAGATGGAAACAGGACCTGACGGGACAAGGGGCTGGAGCCTGCCTTAAGGATATGGGAGACAGACACTAAGAGGGTCTGTAGAGGCTTTAACGCCAACGCCCCCTCCCTCGGACGTTATATACAGAGTGTCCAGGAGACCTGAGAGAAGCTAGAGCAGGAGCCCAAGGGCGAGAGAGGCCACACAGAAGTGGGACTGGAGGACGTGGGTGCTGGGCTGTGGTCCAGAGTGAGGTATGACAGAGTTTCCCAGAGACAGGGACCCCGAGACAAGACGAGGTCTGGAGGCGAGAACACAGGCCCAGGACTAGCTGGAACAAGTCAGCCTGGGTCATGGGCACTTGGTAGGACAGGGGCACAGGCAGGAGCCTTCGGCTGGGGACAGCTGTGAGAAGACAGTGTTGGGCTTCCTGCCTGTGCCTACCTCGTTAAAGAGCAGTTCACGTCTCTGCTGCTTGCGCAGGTCCATCTTCTTGACGGCCACCAGTTTGCCGGAGCTGCGCACGGTGGCTATGCACACGATACCTGTGGAGCCCTCGCCGATCTTGATGAAGTTATCTAGATAGGAACGTGGGTCCCCCGGGTCCACCACCAGCTGCAGAGCAGCCCGGAACTGCTCGTGGGACACTCGCTGGGGCTCCCGCTGTGGTGAGCGAGGCCCAGGGGGCCCAGGGGCAGGGGGTGCAGCAGGGGCAGCAAGAGCAGGTGCTGGGGCCAGTTGGGGCTCAGAGGCATGGGGGCCCAGCACTCCTGGGCTGGGGGCACCACGGGCTCGGGTGGGAGGCCGGGAGGAGGATGAAGACTGAGGGGCAGCCATGCCTGTGGCTGATGGCCCATTGGGGGCCGCACTGTGTGGCTCCCCCTGCAACAGAAGAAAGAAGTGCCCTGAATGGAGGCTGCATTAGCTCTCCCCAGCTGGATCACACACACACACACACACACACACACACACACACACACACACACACACACACAGAGGAGGTCAGCATGAGAAATGCACAAGGAGCTGGGATGTGGTTGGGCTGAGGGAAGAAGCAATGGGAAGACACTGAGGTGCTGAAGTGGGGATGGGTTACCTGGGCACCCCGGGGTGGGTGGTCCGTGTCAGCCCGCGGGTATGTGTTAAAGGGCCTGCCAGCTGCTAGTTTCGCCCCGCTGGCCAGACTGGCAGGCTGGGGGGTACTAACATCAGGCCCAGAGAGGGGGCGCTTATCTCGGGAGGCCTCCTGGGGCCCTCCTGGGCCCTCCCTGGAGGACTTGGGCCTCTTCTCTGGCCCCACCCGCCGTCTGTCACCACTGCCTGCCTCGCTGTGGCCTGTGGCCCGGCCTCTGCCTCCAGCCTTGTCAGGGGCCGTTCTGGCCGGGGCTGCCCGCTCCTCCAGCATTCCATTCTCCTGGTGGGCACGGGCAGGCGGCGGCGGGCTGTCTCTGCGCAGGGAGTTGGAGCGCGTCACCGACATGTTCTCAAACTCGTCGAGCAGCAGTGTGAGGGCCCCATCCTTGGCACCTTTGCTGCCCCGCACGATGGTCTGGGGTCCGGGCAGTGGTAGGGGAGGCCAGGAAGGCGGGCACGGGCGGTGCGTCCGACACAGAGACAAGACAACACGAAAACAAGACGAGACGGTGAAGGACGGCGTGGTGGTGACGGGGTGATGGGGCCCTGCAGCGCCCCAAGAACTGCTCTCATGCCCACCGCCCACTCTGGGGGCTCCCCAAGTGCCCCTTGACTTTCCTTGGCTCCCAGCCCGCAGTCAGTTCTGCCCTGTGGACTGGGGCGAGGGAGGTACACACAGCCTGTAATCAACCCCAGAGCTGCAAATTACAGGCCCCGGCTCAGCACTTCCTCCCCTGCGGCTGCCAGCGCCATTAGCCCAAGCCAGGCACTCCGACCCCCTGGGCTAGAGGCTGGGTGTAGAACAGAAAGCCCACAGCCTAGAGTCAAGGCCTAGGAGGCCTGGGAGCTGTTGGCAGACTCAACTGGAATACACCCTGAGCCACCAGCCGCCATGCTCCCTGCCCCCACGAGCCCCGGCACACAGGCTTCTTCGCTGTTTCTCCAATACACCGGACATGTGCCCATGAGCCTCTGCCGTGCCCACAACCTACATCTTCCAAACGTCTCCATGGCTGCCCTGCTCCCCTCCTCGAGGTCTTTAATCAAACAGACGTCTCTGACGCCTCGCTAACTCCTAGTTTAGGTGCCAGCCCACAGGCCTCTGGCTCTTGGTGCCAGCTGACACGGCAGTGCACCCACCAGGCCGCCCTACCCCGTGAGCTGCCCAAGGACCGGGTGCTCTTTTCTCCACTTACAGCCCGCCTATGTCCTGGCTCCCAGATTAGCGTCCACACTATAGGAAGGAAGAGGGGGAGACAAGGAGGGAAGAGGGGAGCTGCCCCACCACTGCCCCCAGGTGGCACGCAGAGACGGGACCTGGACGGCCTCCAACAGGCTCAGGGTATGCTGAGCTAACTCACAAGAACCACCTGCGGTCCCAGCCTGTCTGGGGCCCTGGATGCCTGCCTGGAAGCCTGCCTTGCCCAGGGAGCCAAGAAAGCAAGGTGGATGTTAGGTGTCAAACCCCAGACAAATGGCTGACCTGGCCGCCAGGTTCTCCCAGCCTCCCTCAGTCCCCCAGGGTTACAGGGTTCTTCTGGCTGGCTTACCCTTCCCCCAGCTGCCCTTTCCTACATAATCCAGCCATTTTGGCTAACCTGGTCCTTTTACCTTTTTCACCTTTTAGTCTCCTGGCTCTCCCCTCCTCTCCCTCCTCACATGGCCCAGTCATGTCCACACTGGACTCTTCCAGACCTGCCTCCGGCTGTGCTCTCCCTTTCATCTACACTAAACCTTCTCCTCCCCCAGACCTAGGGGCAGTCACGTCCTCCTTTTCCATTTCTTTCTTTCATTCAGTGGATACCTGAATGAAAAAGGCTTTGGTCTTAGAACTTGGGGTCAATGGTCAAGAACCCTGGCGTGTACGCAGTACCAGCTAAGGTGCCCGCATGTGAACTAGGACAAGTGTCATCCCCCTTGCAGGCTGGGGGCGGGGGCAGGGAGAGGTAGAGGGTGCAAGGAGCAGGGGTGAAAATCTGGGGACATCTAACATGACCTGTGAGAAATGGCCACAGAGCTCAGTGGAGCATGGGAGGGCCCAGGGTGGCTGTCTGGAGACTAGGACCCGAAAAGCAGGCCTACGTCAGGGCCAGTGGCTACTGGCTTCCAGCTGGCCTGGGTCACGAGAGCCTGCACAGAGTCAGACGACAGGAGGAGCTTTCTAAGCAATGGGGAGAAGGCAAGGCCCTCACATGACCCTGCAGGCCCACGGAAATAACAGCCAGACCCCAGCCCCCGAGCACTGTGGCTGTGGACACCCTGCTGATTTTGACTCCTTCCTGCCAGGCCCGGGCTGGTGGCAGGGGAGGATGAGTCAGCTGCAGTACCAGCCTGCCGACCACAGGCACACCCAACTCCACCCACTGCGGACAAGCTTGGCTGTGCTGCCCTGGGTCCCGCCACCTGTGGAGTGAACCCAACTCCAACATCGGCTTCAGTAGGCCTGGCAGGACATTCTTATCACTAGGCCTGTGTGGCTACAGCTGTGCCTGGGCAAGGAGACCACAATTCTCACTGCACATGGAGGTGGGGGAAGGGTGGGGATCTTGGATCCAGACCTCAGGTCCCATTCCAACTCTGCCATTTTGCTCAGGATGACAGGGAAACCCCCACAAGACTGAATGGCTTGGTGTCTCACTGGGGCCACAGCTTCTACCCTGCTCCCAGCTGCCTCAGTTGCTCCTTTTAAGTTCTTGGCATGCAGCTGTCTGGGAGTGGGCTGTCCCTATGTCATGAACCACTGAGGAGACCAAGGATGGGTGTGTGGTGCAGGGGCAGGAGTGGAGAGGTCAGGGGTCAGCATGGGCTTCCCTGATGGGGCTGGTGGGTAGAAGGCTGGCACTGAGTTACAGAGGTGGGAGGTTCTATAAGGAGGCCAAGAGCAGCTGAAGGGCTGGGCCACTACGGCAGCATGGCTGTGGGGTAGACGTGGTGAGGGCTACCTTGGGGGCTCCAGGCTGGATGGAGGTGATGCAGGCGGGGTCGATGAGGGGCTTGGGTCGGCGTGCTGACTCTTCAATCAGGCTCTGCCACTGGCGGGGCAGCCCGGTGAACTTCTGCTCATGCTGGTCGAAGCCTGTGTGCACGCGATGCTCAAAGTTGGATGGGGCTGAGATCTCCACCCGCTTCTTCTTCTTTCCAAACATGGCTCCAGGGCCTGAGCACAGGAAGTGCGCGAGCGGTGGTTGGCTGGGGCTCTCACAGGCACCTGCGGGAGGGAAGCAGCAGGGACGTGGGACCAGAGCAGGTGGTCTGTCCCTCAAACCCTCCCGACTCCCCTGCCTCTGCCCCATTGGCTCGCAGCTCTCTGCCACGTACCAGCAGGGGGCAGTAGCCTCTTCCAGGAAGAGCCCTCTGCACAGCTACTTTTGTGGTTCCTAGGAAGCACTGGAGCAGTGGTTCCCAACCTTCCTAGCGCTGCAGCCTTAATAACAGTTCCTCAGCTGGCCGTGGTGGCGCACACCTTCAACCCCTGCGCTAAGGAGGCAGAGGCAGGCAGAGCTCTGTGAATTTGGGCTACAGAGTGAGTTCCAGGACAGCCAAAGCTACACAGAGAAACCCTGTCTTGAAAAACCAAAAATAAAATTAACTAAGTAAATAAATAAATAATAGTTCCTCACGTTGTAGTGACCCCAACCATAAAGTCACCGTGTTGTTACTTCCTAACTGTAATTTTGCTACTGTTATGAATTGTGATGTAAATATCTGTGTTTTCAGACGGTCTTAGGTGACCCCCAAGGTGTCCTGAACCACACACAGGTTGAGAACTGCTGATCCAGAGGGTCAAACCCAGCTATCTCTACTCACAGCTACAGCTAGAGTCCTTCTTGTGGCCCAGAGACCTCACACAGCCCGCTCCATCACCTCCACACCAGCTTCCATACTTCAGGGCCTTTGCACAGGCAGTTGCCCTTGCCTGGAACACCCTTCCTTATCATCCCCAGAACTCCCTCTCTCTCCTCCTTCAGTTTCTGAGTTAGCACTAACTCCTTTCCCAACCACATAGCCTGCTGGCCATCACATCACCTTCAGATGTCCTTGACCTGTGGGGAACCTGCTGCTGGTTCTTGTGGGTCATGTCTTCTGTCTCTCCCAACCCCACTAGTGCTAACAGTGCCTAGACTAGCCCATCCACAGTGTCCCTGGTCCACCTCTGGGCCGGGCACACTCTGAGTATGCCAGTGTGTACAGTGAGCAGTTCCCACCTTCAGCCTGGCCACGACCACCAGCTACAGACACATGGGATGCCCCACCGCGCTGTGATGTGATCCTATCTCTAGGGCCCGGGTCTTCTATTGGGCGTTAGATAGCACCCGTCACAAATAAATGCCTTGAGCCAGCATGGTGGCGCATGTCCTTGATCCTAGTACTTAGAGGCAGAGGCACGTGGACCTCTGCAGTTCAAGGTCAGCCTGGTCTACATAGTGAGTTCTAGGCTAGCCAGGACTACATAGAGAGATCCTGTCTCAAAAAAGGGATGGGAAGCTGGAGAGAAGGCTCAGCATGTAAGAGCACTGGCTGCTCTTTCTGAGGACCTGGGTTTAATCCCCAGCACCCACACAGTAGCTCACAACTGTCTGTAACTCCAGTTCCAGGGAATCTGATGCCCTCCTCTGACCTTTGAGGACACCAGGAACACATGTGATGCACAGACATACATGCAGGCAAAACACCCATACACATAACATTTAAACACTAATAATTTTTAAAAAGTAAATTAAAATCAATAACACCCCCGCCAAAGAATCACAGGCCGTGCCGAGCCAGGGGCACAGGCCGCACCAACCCCTGCAGCCCCAGCTACTCAGGACTGAGGCAGATGGCAGCTCCGAAGCTTTCCTGGGATGGAGAGGGAATTCAGGCTATTCTGGACAACTGGTGAGACAGACTTCAAAATCAGATAAAGAAAGGTCTGGGGCTGTAGCTCAGTGGTGGAGCACAGTGGGCCGGAGGCCCTGGGTTCCATCCCGGCTGAAGGAGGGACGATGGTGGTACCCCACAGAGAGCTCAAGAAATGATGGGAGCCAGACGGCAGCGGCACAAACCTCCCCTTCCACTGCCTCTCACTCTCCCCCTCCCTGCCCCCACCAGCCCCTGATGCCCAGGAGACTGGCCCGTGGGAGGAGCCCTAGAGTCACACAGACCTGGTCTCAAGTTGGCTGGGCTAGAAACACCCTTGCGTGGGTGACGTCTCCTCCCAGGGCTTTGAGTTACTCATCTGCAAGACAGAAAGGAAAGATCCGTAACTGATGCATTCACTAACACCCACTGCACCCTGGCTAGTGGTGGGACATGATGACAGCCTAGACAGCCTATGACCCACTAAGGTGTCCGTCCACATGGGACAGACAGACCAGTCCCTAGGTAGTGACAGCGCACACTGTCACCGGTAGGGACCAGGCTGACAAAGTGCTACCAGCCACGGAGGGACAGCTAAGGGGAGGGTTCCTACAGGAGGCGCCCATGAGTAGCGGTCCAAAGGACCAAAGCATGCCACAGAGGACTTCCATCTTCCTCCGGGGTGGAGGGCAAGCACAGGGCCAGCCCCCGGGCCCAGAGTGCTCAGGGAGCCCCAGCCCAGCTCTCCCCACCTCCCGGCACAGCTCTGTTTCTTGGGGAGCCACCAACTCAGCCCACAAGAAGGACATTAATGGGCAGGAAGCCAGGGAAACCGGTTTGGCAGCACAGTGAGAGGCAGGTGAGGTGGGAGGGGACAACTCAGCAGCCAGCCTGTCTCAACTGGTCCCAAGAGGCCAGCAGGTGGCCAGCCCTAGTCTGGACAGGGCTTTCCCAGCTGGTTCAGTTTCTTTGCTTGACCCAGGCCCAGTGGTTCTGACAGAGGGGCGGGACAGCTGGGACAGATGGGCATCTCTGGCTTCTAGCCTTCTCTGTCTGCAGCACCATGCACCCTTCCTTCCAGCCTTTCCTGCCTGGCCATCGCCATCACCTTGACCTATGCACCAAGGCTACCCAGACCCGGCTGGCTTCCAAGCCCTCCTTGACTCTAGGTCTGTCTCGACAACCCCAACAGAGGCACACCCCATGCTGCCGGGCGGGCACAGCGTGGAGCCAGGTGCTGCATCCTGGGGCTCCCTGTCCTCCCTGCCTAGCTTGCTCCTCACCTTGAACTCTTGGCTCTACTCTGTTCCCACCTCCCACACCCAGGCAGCCCCAAGGCAGCTCCCAGACTTGGCAGAATACGGTGGTGGTGTATGTGATCTCTCACTAAACCTAAGGAGGTGGCCAGGATGGGAAAGGTGGGGGAGCATGGGGAGGCACTGCCCCATGCTCCCCCATACAGACCCCCACCCATAACCTCCAAGCCCCCTTGCACACTGCAGCCACTTATGACCCTGCAGGAGAAGGGGCGGAAGGGCACACCTCCGGATATTTGCCTGGGCCACCCCTTCCTCTGGGCAGGGTATGGAGGGAAGGACAAACAGAGGAACTGGCCATGTTTATAATGAGCCGGTGCAGGCCCCACCCAGGCCCTTCTAGGCAGCTCCTGACCCCGTGGGTTCAGAACCTCAGAGCCCTGAAGCCCAGGCCTCAAAACCCCAGCTGACCGCTAACTAGCGCTGTATGACCTGGTTTTTATATCTGTAAAGACCACAGCTCGTGCAGGAAGTTCCAAGTGTGACCCCAGGGAAAGAGCTCCCCTCTCAGGCCTCAGTTTCCTCTTGCTAAGATGGTGATGACAGACAGTAGCTGCTTCTGGCAGCTTTTACAAGGAGTCCCATAGAATAGGAAACAAGCAAGGCACTGGGCCTGGCTCAGAGCCATTACTACAGAATCGAGGAGTGAATGCTCGGTACCGGTCACCATGACAACACAGCCAGCAGGCATGTGCACCTACTATGTGCCACCTCTTTGAACCACTTTACCCAGCATTTCCCAACCTTTGCTCCTGATCCAGAAGAGGCCATGAGCCCCATGCCTTAAATAAGGACAACAAGGCACAGAGGCCCCCTCACTTGTCCAGGGGCAAGCCAGGGTAGACATCGGAAGAGGCCACTTCTCCCAGGGCCGGTGGCCCCTCCTTCCAGCCAGGCAGACCCTGTCCATGGTGTCCAGGCCCATGCCACCTGCACAGCCCTGTGACAGAAGCTCATCACCCCAGGTGTCTGGAGGGAAGCTGAGACTCCAGGGAGGAAATCCCCTGCCCCAGGCACTCAGCCAGCGAGGTTCCAGGATCTGCACCTGGGAAGGTGGGCACACCAGGCTGGGCTCTAGCCTGCCTGTGCTGTCTAAGGCTGGTCTTGGTCTCCATGCTGCCTCTACCTCCCTGGCTCCAGACCTCCCCTTCCCTCTCCTGTCCTGGTCCCATGGGGAATGGGCCTCCCGGACCCGCTCCTGGGGCCTTTGGTGAGACAGGTGAGCACAGACAAGCTGCCTGAGAACCTGTCCCTCCCTGCCATCAAAGGGTCTTCATTCTGCTCTAGTGCTGACACGCCCTCACTACCACCAGGGAACCTGTGGCCCTGGGAAGTCACCAACACAAGCCCCCCCTCCAGAAGCCTCAGGCAGGGGCTAGTCTAAGCCAGTGTTGGGAGTATCTTGTTGGACCCTAGACATAAAGGGGTGACTAGGTACTCTGGAGAAGACAGACAGACGGAGCAGTATGGCAGGCACGGGAGCACCCAGCCAAGGGCACACACTACAAACTCTAAAACAAACAACAACAAACTACATATATATTGTTTTTTGGGTTTTGAGAGAGTGTTTCTGTGTGGCCCTGGCTGTCCTGGAACTCGCTCTGTAGACCAGGCTGGCCTTGAACTCATAGGGATCCACCTGCCTCTGCCTCATGAGTGCTAGGATTAAAGACATGCACCAAAACAGTACTATATTTTGAAATGCTTAGTTCA
Source organism: Peromyscus aztecus (assembly GCA_902168405.1). Taxonomy (NCBI): domain Eukaryota; kingdom Metazoa; phylum Chordata; class Mammalia; order Rodentia; family Cricetidae; genus Peromyscus; species Peromyscus aztecus. Next base: position 28,905 of record CABHPQ010157667.1, read on the forward strand.
GTTTTTAAAAAGCTCTCTTGAATTCTTCAAAGTGTGGGGTGCTCACGTTTCCAGTTACCTCTGCACCCCTTGCTCCACGTCAACTCTGACGAGAGGCAAATGCCTCCACCTCCCACACTCCAAAAGGAATGAGCCGCCACCTCCAAAAGAGCCATTCCTGCCTCAGTGTACCCCGTTTTCCAGGACTGAGCTGACAATGGGGGTGGTCTGGTTCCTGCCTTCCCGAGCCCATGCCCATTTCCTCCCACCGTCAGCTCTACTCGTAATCTTAATGTGCGCCCTAGCCTTCCCCGCTGTCCCGCTTCTTCCAGGAGTCTTCCTAGATGATGGCCCCCGGGCCCTCCTCACCAGACCCCCCACATACACACCACACACCACACACATACTCCTAAGTGACCTGTCATAGCTGCTGGGCCTTCACCTCCCTATCAGCCCGAGTGACAACTGAGGCGGAGCCTGCCCCGCCCCCTGGGGAAAGGTGACTGTCAATAAACCACGTCCACCCAAGTCTGCAGGGCAGACTCAAGTTCTGAGAGGAAATAGAGACAGGCTCAGAGGCTCAGGTGAAGGAGGCGAGAACTGTCTGTCACATTCTCGCTGCACAAGGCCTTGTCCAAAGAGGACCTGTGCTCTGGAAGAGGGGCAGGAGGGAGAAACCAGTCAGGGCGAAGGTGGCACTTGTTGGAAGTCGCCAAGGCAGCCTAGTGGCTGCAGCGGGGCAGGCTGGGAGACAGCTGGGTTAAGCAGCACAGGCTTGAGCTCAGGCAGATCGGGTGGAGCCTTGTGGGCTGCAGCAAGGGCTCCATCTTTCCCAAGTAAGATGGAGCTGCAGGAAGGGACTAGGCAGGGGAGGGGCGGGAACAGGGAAGCAGGGCGCTGGCTGGACAGTCCAGCAGGAGACTTGGTGGACAGGACACACTGGGGGCTGTGGAGTGGGCAGAGCGGGCAGGTTCTGCTCATGCTAAAGATCAAGACGGCAAGATGGTGCCAGGGCATGGAGTGTGAACTCTGCAGGCCTGGCCTGCTTGACACAGCACCAGGCTGGGCCCACTGGCCTCCTGTCTATCACTCTCGAGTGCTCACCACCCCCGAGCATGGCAGTGTCAGCCTGTCCAAAGCTTACGGTCTGCTACACTGGTGGCCCACACAGCTGAAGCTGTGGCCGGCATGTGCCAGGCACAGAGACTTGTCACCATGGGCCCCCAAACAGACCTGGGTGGGTGGGACTCCTCTACCCTAAACTAGGAAACTGAGGCCCACAAAGAGGAAATCAACTGCCCAGGGCCACCTAGCGCCAGGTCACAAAAGCACCCGACTCTGTCCCACAAAGAAGGCCTTTTAACACCCTATCAGTCTCGTGCTTCTCAGTGGCCCCAGCTCCACTCAGGCCTCCAGTCCACAGGAAGGACCTAAGGGGTCTACGGGACAAGCGCAGGGGGCAGAGACAACTGTTGACCGTGACCAGACCTAAGAGCGGAGAAGCTGCCGTGAGGAGAGACTGTGAAGTGAGCTACCACGTGCCTCCAGTGGTGACCACACAGCCGCCTGCGCCAGGCCTGCACACCTCGTACACCTGCCCTCTCTGCCGAGCCGTCCAAATCGGACACACCAGACTGTCATAGCCTTGAACCCACAGTGCCTTCTGCACAGAACTGCAGCTTACTTTTTTCCCCTGCCTGTCCTGGAACTCGTCCTGTAGACCAGGCTGTCCTCGAACTCACAGAGATCCGCCTGGCTCTGCCTCCTGAGTGCTGGGACTAAAGGTGTGCGCCACCGCCCTGGCCCCTTCCTCTTCCTTTAGGTGGCTGGGTATGGTCTCCTGAAGGGCTGTCACAGCACCTTTCTCACTGTCTCAGTGCTCCTTCTAGACCGCTGCTAGACGGGCCGTCTCCCGGTACAGGGTTCCGTGGGCTAAGAGCAGACTGCCCAGACCCAGGTGCTAGCTTGGCCATTCTAGCTGCGTGTCCCTCGCCAAGTCACCTAACCTCTCTGGACCTCAGTGTTCTACCTGCAGAACCACGGGTTGTGACAGTCCCTTCCTGTTGGGACCATGCAGACGACACAAGTGAGGCGTGTAGAACAGGGTCTGCCATGGTCCTGCAGGCTGCTGCTGCTGCTGTCCCTGCTGCTGCTGCGGCTGTTACCGTCCCTGCTGCTGCTGCGGCTGTTACCGTCCCTGCTGCTGCTGCTGCTGCTGCTGTTACTGTCCCTGCTGCTGCTGCGGCTGTTACCGTCCCTGCTGCTGCTGCTGCTGCTGTTACTGTCCCTGCTGCTGCTGCGGCTGTTACCGTCCCTGCTGCTGCTGCTGCGGCTGTTACCGTCCCTGCTGCTGCTGCTGTTACCGTCCCTGCTGCTGCTACGGCTGTTACCGTCCCTGCTGCTGCGGCTGTTACCGTCCCTGCTGTTGCTGCAGCTGTTACCGTCCCTGCTGCTGCTACGGCTGTTACTGTCCCTGCTGCTGCTGCGGCATGAAAGATGACCGACATGCACACTAGTGAGGACACTGGTCAGTCCCCTCCCAGCATACATGTGGTAGTGTCACTTTCCCCAGGGTTGGGGTGGGGACATGTCAGGCTGCCACTGTCTGAGGACTGGTTTGTCTGACCCACTACACTGGGAACCTCATGAAGGCCGGGGTGAGGGCCATCTTAGCCACAGTGTACGGCTAACCGTGCACACCACGGGCAGTAGGCGTGCACGGCCAACCGTGTGCACCACGGGCAGTGGGCGTGCACGGCCAACCGTGTGCACCACGGGCGGTGGGCGTGAGCTGTAGAGTGGGCTGTACGGGAAGCTGCCTGGCCAGCTACTGCCTCCAACCTGGCCGGGCACAAGCATGCTGAGGTCGTCCACACAGAGCCCAAGAGGGGACGGCTGCAGAGAAAACCTACGCGACATCAGAGGAGTTTTCATCCACTCTGAAGCCCTGCAGGAAGAAGAGGCAGAAAGGAGGCTCCTGATCTTCCATACTCCCTCCTGCCCACCTGACTGTCGGGCCACCACGCAGTCAGTGACAACTTTTAATACAACCTACACTTGCCATATCACAGGCCCTGCAACAGTAAACCAAACAAGCCCACGGACAGACAGACAGACCGGCTGGGCATCCAGATACATGTAGTCATCCTGAAAACCCCGGCTAGCTGGAGACCACAGTCACCCATTCGCCTCCTCACAGCATCCTGAGCACCCAGTGACAGCTGTCACAGGGCGTGAACAGAGGAGGCAGTGGCCAGGCCACCACTTACTGTGGAGCATGCTAAGGTGAGCTCAGAGCCCAGCGTCTCGCCCCTCAAACAAAGGTGCCAGCAAAGCCTGGTGGAGGAAGCTCAGGAGGCACCAGAGGGAATTCAGGGAAGCAGCTCGCAGGCCCAGGCCCGGAGAAAGTGCTCACAAGTGGGGGGGCCGGGGACCCTTGAGCAGCCCACTGTGGACGCTCTAAAACGTGAAGACCCTCCCTACCCCAAAGAGGCAGAGGCTCCCTAGAGACACCTATAGGCACAGCGCAAGAGCTATGATACATACTAGGCCCCAGCATCTCTGCGGGCACAGTGGTGCACACGTCCACACAATCTGGAGGAGGCACTGAGGACTACAATACAAGCTACAAGGTTAGGCCCTGGGAGCCACACATCCACAGGTCCATGCACAGCAAGCAATGAGCTAGCTCCTCATGTCTGACACCAGCCCACTCAAGGCTCACTAGGAAGATGTTTGCACAGAGGCTCAGGGGCCTGTGCTCAGACACCGGACAAGTTCCCAGGAGCCTGCCACCTCACACATGGGAACAATAGTCACTCCACCCCTGGACCCAAGAAAGGTGTGGCCCATCCCACATACTCACACTGGCTCCAGTGGCCAGCCCCGCCCTCTCCTAAAGGGCCACAGGCAGCCTGCTTACCTCCACCATTCTCTTCCTGCTTCCTGATGGCCAGACCTCCCAGGGCAAAGAGCAGGGACAGGCTTCAGGGCACCCTGAGACTGGCCAGCTGGCTCTGCAACCAATGCTCTCTGTGGTGGGGACACAGTCTAGCTCGGGACAGCTCAACTGGGGCTGTGGCTCCCACCCACAGAGGGCGGGAAGCCGGGAGGCAGGCGGGAGGTGGGGTTGGAGCCAGTAGGCCCGGGAGGGTGGCCCTAGCTGAGGGACAGAGGGGAGGGTTGGCAGGGGCCCCAGCCACAGCCTGGTCAGCAGGACTCGCCTCCACTACAACAGGCACACCCATCCTAACCCCCCTGCACACACAGCTGGATAACAGAGGCCCGGGAAAGCAGGGCTTATCTAGGCTGCACACCAGAGCGGCGACTGGACCAGTGGGCTGGAAACAATGGGGGAGGAGCTAGATACGGGATAGCGCCTCTGGAGACCTCAGGGTGGGCTGGGTTACAGATGGGTTGAGGGCTGCAGGTGGGTTCTCCGAGGTGGGGTGTATCGAGAGAGCCTGGTGGCCCATCCCTTCTCTCCCCTGGGTGCGACTGCAGCAAGTGGTATAAGCAGGGGAGCCGACAGTGGAGAGATGGATGATGGGAGGAGGGATGGTGGTGTGGAGGCTGGGACCAATACGCCACGCTGAGCCAGAGGAGACACGTTCATGCCCAAGACCTCCTGCTTCATCGCTGCCCAGCACAGGTCAGCTACTTTAGCAGGCCTCCTTTACAGAGAGGCTGTGGGACCGGCCGAGAGCAGCCGGGACACAGGGAGGCTGAGTACCAGGCCTCCTAGGCAGGCCACCCCATGCCTGTGCCCTTAACCCCTGATGCCTGAGGGAGGCGGTGCTGCTCAGAGCCTCCGTCCTGAACAAGGGCCATCTGGACGGGGCGCTCCCTTCCCGCCCTTCTGACAGCCCAGCTGGTCGCTGGCCTGCGCAGTGGCCTCCTGCGCAGTCACTTCCAGTGTCAGGCTGTCCAGGGGCAGAGACGCTCAGGCTGTCTGTCCTTCGGGGCCAGCCTCCTGCACTCGCTCGGGAAGCATTTCCTATCAGCCCAGGCTGGACCACCCATGTCCCCTGGGCCTTGCCACAGCAGCTGCGACCTCTGTCGACTAATGACTGCAGTCCCCAGATTTACCAAGCCCCTTGCATACACGAGGACTCACTTGGGTGCCCGGCAATCCGGCCAAAAGAGTGCCCCGCCCAAGAGGGGTGGGGAGCGGGGCTAGAAGGCTCTGGCCCAATGAGCACAGGGCCAGTCTGTGGAGCCCCTCTGAGGACCACCAGCAGGTGGCCAGAGCCACCGTGTTCATCTAGTCCACTCCCACCCCACTGTAGAACAAGGCGGGAGACCCCAAAGTCCCACATCTCCGGTCACCGCCTCCCTGTGGGGGCAGGGCACCTAGGAAGCAGCCACCCAGAGAGGAGCTAGGTAGGGCTGCCTCCCCAAACCAGACCAGCAGGTTTGGGCTCTGGTGGGGGAGGTGGTGTGGCCTGGCCAGCTCTGGCCAGCTCCAGGAAACAGGTCCAAGAGGGAGTGCTGAGTGTGTGACTCACTAATCATGGTTTGTCACACAGGAGCTTGTCTGTCCCTTTCCTTTTCATCTCTGCCTGTCTCTAGGACACAGTCACATGGCAGGTACCAATGCTAAAAGGGTAAACAGAGGCAGGTAATGCCCTCCCCATTCTCCTTGGTTTTTTCCATTGGAGAGACCCACGAGTTCCAGGAATACACCTTCTCACCTTAAAGAACCTCACAAAATGCAGCCCGGTCCATATACAGCACCTTTACCTACTCCAAAACATCCCTGCCACACAGCTGACACTTGGGAGGGAGGACTTGGCAGCACCAGTTAGGTGGAAACACACCTCGGACCTGGCAAGTGTTCTCCTGGGTACAACACAAGCAAAATGCCAGCCCACGGGCCCGTGGGAAGGTTTATGGTGGTCACCAGACATGGGAAAACAGACAAATGCCCTCAACGTGATCTTCTGGGTCCCTGGAAGGACAGCATGGGGAGCTCATGGCCTGCACTACATGG
>CABHPQ010157668.1:5210-28548 GCA_902168405.1 Peromyscus aztecus
GATAGATAGATAGATAGATAGATAGATAGATAGATAGATAGATAGATAGATAAGGATAGGTCAGGATCACATTGCCAGGGGCCCCTCAAACAGACCCAGCTACACAACTGTCTACCATATGCAGAGGGTCTAGTCTGGTGCCATGCAGATTCCACAGCCTAAAGTTTATGAGTTCTTTTGAGCTTGGTTCAGTTGTTTCTGTAGATTTCCCCATCATGATCTTGACACCCCTTGTTCATGTAGTCTCCCTTCCATCTCTTCAACTGGCTGTACTCCTGGAGTTTGGCCTAGTGCTGAATTAAATTTGTAAGTGTGTTGTGCTTGTAACTGAAGGTGTTATGAGCTCGTCTATCAACAGCTACAGCATGTCCAGAGAACAGCATTTCCCAGCCCTCCTCCCCAAGTAGTCTCTTTTATACTTTCTGTCTCTTCTTCAGAGAGGTTTCCTGAGGTTTGGTGGGATATGATGTCTCTCTCTCTCTCTCTCTCTCTCTCTCTCTCTCTCTCTCTCTCTCTCTCTCTTTGTGTGTGTGTGTGTGTGTGTGTGTGTGTGTGTGTGTGTTTGTGGTGATATTTTATTTGAGCTGAGATGTGGTGATATGTTATTTGTCTGTTAATAAAGTTTGCCTGGAGATCAGAGAAATAGCAAGCCATTAACACAAAAGTCAGTCAATGATAGCAGTGATACCACACTCCCTTAATCTGATCACTTGGCATGCAGGGTTTCTGTGTATTTAAGGTCATACTAGGGAACAGAGCCAAGTGCAGTGACATGTACCTTTAATCCCAGTACCAACCATAGTGACTTGGAGGTCTGTACAGACAGACAGTGACAAGGAGTGAGGTAGCTGAGCTAAGAGCCAATGAGAGGACAAAGAAGCAAGGCAATAAAGAAGCAGATTAGACAGGAAGTAGCTTGCATTTTAGAAGCTACAGAGCTGGTGAGGTAGGGTGGTTGGTGGCTCTCACTATTTCCCTGATCTCTAAGGCTTTCACCCCTATATTTGGGTCCGTGTTCCTTATTTAATAATACCGCTTAGACATTCGTCTACATGTGATGTAGTATTTATACTATTCACTTTGAACTTTTGAGTCTGTGCATTAATTGCCACCTAACGAGATAAGACTCTCTTGACTAAAGTTGCAAGCAGCATAAGCTTACTGATATACACCTTTAGAAGGCAGTTTGTTACAAGGCTATTTCAGAAAACAATAAATATATCTACCTCCCTAGAGCCTATGAACTCCTCAGCCATAGGTATGTGTTCAGGTTTCCAGTTCCAGACATGGATTCCCTTCTATGGATCAGGTTTCAAATACAGTAAGGTACCAATTGATTATATCACAATACTCATGACACTGATGCACTCCTGAGCATATCCTGGCTGGCAGGCACATAAGTTCCCTATCACAGCTTGCAGAGTCTAGCCCTGTGTAAAATCATTGACACCTTTCCTCTCACAGCAATTTATATTATAGACCTGTTAGGCAGCTGGTCTTTTGGTAGTCCCAACTCAATTTAAAACTAAAGCTGGCTTTGGAGTTGGAGCATGGCCCTCTCCTTCTCCAAATCCAAGCATGTTCGTTAAAAGAAATAAAAAAAAAAAAATCTCTGTCTCGTATGAGAAGAGCCATCTGGTATGGGACAGAAGAAAACCAAACTCTAAGGCCTACTATATTATTACTAATCTCATATTCCTCAGATTTATTTTGACTCTTTATAGCTTTTCTTATGGTATAAATACTATCTCAAAATTTCAACTTTCTGTTTTGATATCAATGTTCTCATAGAGTACTAACTAACGTGAACCCTAGGGTTCATGTAGCTTCCTGAATGTGATTTCAGGTCTGAGTTTGATGCAGATATTTAGGAATTAAGCCTGTGTATCCAAGAGATATTTAATAGACTATGGCCCTTTAACCTCCCTAAGACTTCTAGGATACAATATTTAATATGTTTTAATTTTCCACCTGGATTGTAATAATGCCACTAAGTGAATAATGGACCTTCCTAACAGTGACCTTTGAAACTCCAAAAGGAGGATGGGTCCAAATAATGACAATTCCACTTGGATTGTAATAATGCCACTAAGCTGAGAAACACCACCCAAAGATCAGCTTTGTACTACAAACTGCTCAGGACAATTTCAACACAGTTAGTTAAGATGGTACAGCTATTATACTTCTGCAGCCAGGACTTCAGATAGCCTTGCTTTGCCCTGTAACACCAGACTAGACAACTGGATTCCCCAGGACTTGACCATTATCTCTATTTTCTCAGGGCCCCCAAAAGATGCCAGTCCCCCATGTCAACAGGAAACAGTCTGAAAAGCAAGATGCCCACATTCACAGGAGGTGCAGTGGGTGGTTTTTAGCTATTCATTGGATTATGGACGTTTGTTCTTGCTAGTGGGGGTGGGAGGTGGGTCTCTGGTTGCAACTTGTTAAAGGTCATGGTCAAGAAAATACTATTCAAGGAGGTTATATATTGGGGATCTCTTTTTGAAAAGAAAAAAAAAACGGGAGATACAGATATGAGAAAAATAAGCAAAAAGGGTAGATTATTGAATCTAACTGAATCCCAAAAGGAACTTGTTTGGTGGTATTGTGTTCCCCAAAATATTGTGTACCTTAATAAACTTATCTGGGGTCAGAGACGGAACAGCCACAATATTAAACATGAGGATAGGCAGTGGTAGCATACACCTTTAATCCTAGCATTCCAGAGACAGAAATCCCTCTGGATCTCTGTGAGTTCAAGGCCACAATGGAAACGGCCAGGCATGGTGACACACGCCTTTAATCCCAGTAAACCAGCCTTTAATCCCAGGGAGTGGTGGTAGAAAGGAGAAAGTTATATAAGGCGTGAGGACCAGAAACTAGAGGCATTTGCCCTGGAGAGGCATTTGGCCTGAGTAGGCATTTGGCCTGGAGAAGAATTTGGGCTGGTTAAGCATTCAGGCTTCTAGCAGCAGTTCAGCTGAGAGTCATTCGGATATGAGGACATAGAGGATTCCAGTCTGAGGAAACAGGACCAGCTGAAAAGTTGGTCAGGTGAGATTAGCTGTGGCTCGTTCTGTCTCTCTGATCTTCCAGTGTTCACCCCAATACCTGGCTGAGGTTTGATTTTATTAATAAGAACTTTTAAGATTCATGCTACAAACTTGACCTAAAAAAATTTTACATTGGTAAGAAATTTTACATATTGATACAAATTTAAAGTTATTTTTGTTATATTATATATATGGTTCTACTCCAGATTAAGATATTTTTGTATATTGATACAAATTTAAAATTATTTTTGTAATACTGTACATATGTTTCCTTAAGATATTATATCTATGCAGCTTGTACTTATACAGATAGTATAATTTTGCCATGTGAAGTTTTAGTTCTTGAAAGCTATTTAGGATAATAAAGAAGTAAAAGTTAATAGTCACCCATAACTAGCAAACTTATATTCATGTTAGTTGTCTTTTCAAGGTCATACAAGATTTATTTTAGTTAGATAGGCATCATATTTTAGATAGATAGGTGATCTTCAAAAACTTCAAAAACCTACAAAATATGGAATTTAAAATGTTTTAATAACATAGGCTTTTCTTGACATGAGATATGTCTGCTCCTGGTGGCACTTATCTTCAAAAAATGGATGACGGTCATTGAAGAAACTCTGTATGAATTTTGATTTCTTGATGGCAAAAGCTAACCACTTGGACAAAGAAACTGCCCTTGCCTCAATTGCTGATAGTATACTGTCCAAACTGGTCCAGCAGAACACAAAAGAAAGCAACTACCAAATTTTACCAAGACAAGATAGGACAGTCCTTCAAAAGTCCCTGCTTCTCAAGAGTGTCTGTCAGATATACTAGTCCTGCAGGCCAAAGTTGGAAGCTCCAATGTTACAGAAGAACTTGGGGTGACTTTCCAGGCAGCCAGCAGTTTCTGGTTTATGTCATCTCTTAATTTTGGAAGTCGCTTGCTGTCCATTTCCTGTTTACTCAGGTAATATTATATCCTTCTCAGGTCTTTGATGGTGTTGAATACTAAATAGTTACAGTTACAGTTCTCCCTAATTATAGTAGAAAGCAAATTAGGTATGAAATTCTCAACTCTTCAGGAGAGGAAAGCTGATGCAATATTTTCTCAATTTTGCCAAATACTAATGGATTGGATATTGTAATTGTAATTCTTACTTGATAACTATTTTTGTTGAATATAGTTGTATTAGGTGAAAGTTAATAACTTCCCTCTTAAATTAGACAAAAGGGGAAATGTGGAATATTCCTTTATGCTGTGTGAATATTTGTCACTGTGACTGGGTTAATAAAGAAGCTGACTGGCCAGTAGCTGGACAAATAGAGGTTAAGTGGGACTTGAAGAAAAGAAGGCATGAGGAAGAAGAGGAGGTGGGTCATAGAATTATGAGGAGACAAGAGAGAACCAATATAAACATACCAAGTTGAAAGAAGGTACAGCAAAATGGCAGAGGGTATATAAGGAATATGGGTTAATTTAAAATGTAAGAGCTAGCTAGGAGCCAGACTAAGCTATTTACCAAGCATTTATAATTAAAAATAAGTCTCTGAATAGTTATTTGTGAGTGACTGTCAAGACAAAGAGAAACTCCACCTACATATATTACACTCTGCAACATGATGAAAACTAGCAAATAGGGACAGAGATTACTTGGTAAGTTCGAGATTCTTTATGACCTGCAAAATGTGTGTGTGTGTGTGTGTGTGTGTGTGTGTGTTTATGTGTGTGTGTGTGTTTATGTGTGTGTGTGTGTGTTTATGTGTGTGTGTGTGTTTATGTGTGTGTATTCATTTGTGCATGCAGTTTAAGAAGATGATTCAATTTCTCATGCATTTTTAAAAACACATATTAAGTATTTTAGTGATGATCTAATTATATTTTGTTTCTATGAGGCAATTCTCCTTCACCAAGCTCTGTTTTCTCAAAAACTGAAAAAGAATTTTTATGAAGTAATAAAATTTCCCAAAATTACCTACTTTTGTAGATATAATTTTGAGTTGTGTTTCTATTTTATATCCTTTTGCAATAGTAAAAACTCTAATTGTTTAAAGATAGGAGTATTTTCTGTAATTGTTCCTTTTTAAAAAAATGGGCATTGAACAAAATCAGAAAACAAATTTTATACACAAAGAAGAAATACCCCTTTTCACTTTCTTGGGGAAATCAATCATTTATAGCCTGGTTGTTCAAATTCCTCTGTATGAAATATGCTTCATTTACCTTGTATTCAAGAGAACTAACTTTATTGAGCTAAATATTAAATATTAATTAGTAAAAAATAGTGATAATAAAAAATTACCCATGTGTAAAAATATCAAATTTTCAAAAATCATATGGAAAATCAAACAATCAGCAATCTTGACTCATTCTCCAAGCTAAAATTTTATTCACTATACGTGGGAAAATTATAATATTAAGACCTTAAATAACTTCAAAGGGAAGTTAGCTATTCCTGATTATGTCAAGTTCTTTGACTATAAATTACACACAGGAAGATAAGAACATGAAAGCCTCATCCTTTAAGAAACCTTAGGAATTTAATGTCTGCAGGGGAAAGTTCTGCTGTAGACAAGGACAATTTATAGTACTTTTGATTCATATAGATCTATAAAAAATATTTCAAGTAATTCAAAAGCATGAGTTACAGACAATGGCATGCAAGTATCATTCAGATTAACATATGTCCAGCAAGCAATTTTTCTAGTAAAGAATCAAAAATTGTTTGGAATTTACTCAAATGATAGATTTTGATGTGTGGGGTACTTAACATAAATTGAACATAAAAATTGTATCATGCTAATATTTAAATAATGGGAAGAAGAATTTAGAACAATAAATTCCATTGAAAATTTTCAAGTATAATACATCCTTTTTTTTCTTCTGAGGTAATAACTTGAATAGGCAGACTGATATTTTTTGCACATATATTTTGTGTATAAATTGAAAAATATATTGTGTCCTGTTTTATATAGCCCAAGCAATAAAAAATAAAAATATATATAAACATAACTTTCAGAATTCAAACTTTTCATCTACATATTATTTGACTTGCATTACAAATTGAAAAAATACTACCTACAAATGACTACTGTGTTTAAACAATTAAGATACATGTAATATGTACTTGTAAAGTACAAGTAAGATTAATTTATCATTATATATAGATATATATATATATATTATAGAAATAATTGCTTCTTACAACCTATATCTATGACATGAGTTTAATAAGTCAATCTTATCGTTATTGGGAGTTTGTGATAATTGGAAAGTATTAGGTCAAATCATTGATTACTAGACCGGAATTGGCAATAAGAAATATCAATGATAAAATATATACTGTTTTACATAGAATCTACTGATTTGCCATTTATCAGTCACTTCTGCCATTTTCTTCTATTGTTCCTCAAGTAGCTTGTTCTAGTACTGAAAATGTGATGGCAAATAGTTATAATATTCCACATATTTAATAAAGAGAAAAATTAATTACTTAGAATCTTAAGTATTTTTTCATTTAATTATAACAAATTAAAAATATAGTTGTCCTGAAAGATTATTCCAATGCAAGTATCCTGAGAGAGTGAACTCAGTCACTTGAAATAAAGAAGTGAGAAACACTGTGTTCAGATAACTTATTCCAAACCCTTTTTTCAGACAAAATGTGCACATGTGACACATGTCACCTCCTTTGACAAGGAAAGGAATTTAGAAAACGGCGTGGTACACTATAGTTCAGTCCTACATTATTATTGCTTTTGATAAAACTCATGCCACAGCTGTTAAGAATTTTAATATGTATTATCCATTTTAGATAAAAGTTGCTATATTTGGTAAGTAAAAGTAATATTAGCAGTCACAAATTGTGAGCATTCAGAGTAGGCCATAGGAGAAAAAGAAATGTTTCACTTTAACTTCACTCTGATAAAACATAATTTGTCAGAAAATGTAAATTGAACATTTTATTCGCAAAGTAAGTCAATCAAAAATTAATGGATTCAGAGTTGTTAAAATATTTTATATAATGCTGACTAAAACTTGAAAACCTGTGCATATTTTTATCTTAAAAAATGTCAAAGTAATTGATGTGTGATTTCCATTTTGCCACACAATGCACCTTTTGAAATTCTACTGAGATAAATGACTAGCAAACTCTTTTCATTTTGTGTACTGTATATTTTCTAAAAATATTTTTTCATCATATTTGACTGTTATTACCTTTTTGTCTCCTCTTCTGCATAGATTACTGAGCCCTGGATGGAGAGGTTTTATGAAGACTGAGTTTTCCAAAACCTCACATTCTCTGTAATGGAGAGGATTTGGGAGAATTTGGAGGAGGGGAAATGTCTGCTCAGAATATATTGTTTGAAAATAATTTTTTTGAATATAGAAATCACACAAATGCTGGGGAAGGGAAAATGTTACTGTAAAATATGCTTGAGATACAACAAACTGTAATTAAAGACTTCTATGTGATGTGTTTTGACAGAGATATGTAATTGAAGTCCTCATGTAACAGAAAGACACTTCACACTGAATCAGGTGTTGTATCAGTATCTATTGCTCTGCTAAAACACCATGACCAAGGAAACTTATAGAAGGAAGAGTATAATTTGGCGTCTAGCTCCGGAGTGTGAAGAGTCCGTCATGTCTGGGAAGAACAGCAGTGGGCATGCCTGGGGATGAGAACAGGGAGCTAAGGGCTCCCATCCTCCACAATAAGATGAAAGCAGCAATGGGTAACTGGATTCAGGTCAAATCTAAGTAGCTTAACTATATATATGAATGATTTGCAGGGTCAGTCTCAGCAGTGGAAGTGAGGGAATACACACACACACACACACACTATATATATATAGTGTGTGTGTGTGTGTGTGTGTGTGTGTGTGTGTGTGTATCTGCCAGATGTACCTCCTAAACATGTTGCAAAGCACCACCAACTGGGAATCAAAGGTTAAATGCCTTAGATTCTGGGGATATTTCTCATTCATGCCACCACGTATTTCATATTATTTGCTAACATAATAATGAAAATTAGTTCTATTCTGTATCTCTCCTAAACTTGACGCATCCATTGAACAAACACAATTTTGTTTGTTTATTTATTTAATTATTTTGTATTCTGAGAAAGGACATTTCTATGTAGTCTCCCTGGCATTAAACTTGCTATTTTCTTGATTCAGTTTCCCAAGCATTATGATTATAGACTTTTACTAGCATATACAGCTGTGGACATATGCACTATAGCCATCATCATAACAATTTTAATAGTTTTGAGAAAAATGTTATACTGGTTATTTAATAATAGTTCATCATTTTACATTTTTCACTACCTTAGCCTCAGTTTATTTTTTATACAGGGATATATTTTCATTGAATATCAAAAATTATGTGAATATCAAAAATCAAAATTGATAATTTTGAAAACAGTAACTTTTGAGGTGACTTCTAAAATTTATCCCAAGTTAAATTCCCGATTTTCACAGATAAAGAAACAATATTTAAATCTGAAGAAAGAGAACGTAGAAATGGTACAGGAACCTTTTAGAGACAAACATGATTTTCTCAATAACTTTTTCTAAATTTCCTGTTAAAGAATTAAATATTTTAATAAAAAGGTTGGTTTATAAGTTCATCAATCCAGGGCTAAAGCATATCTTTCTATATATTAATTTTACAATAGTTATTACATTTTGTGGGTTTTAATAATTTTAATTTCATTAAGAAAATCAACGGTACTCTCTAGGGTCTGATAGTTTTAACTGTGCAATACTTAAGTTTTATCAATTTTATAATAAATGCATTACTAGGTCACCCAATATATAGAACTAAGAGTATTTATTCATTTGTTTCTGGTGACATGACTATTTTCAGAAGTTATTGGCATTATTTTATTTCAATATTCAAACTACAAGAAATGGACCCTGGAAAATATAAAATAAACTTTGAAAGAACAAATATTCCTTCTCTCTCACACAAGACCATGTTGAATATGGATAATGGTCCTTTTTCGATAATATTATATGAAATTTTGGTTTTGTTTTTTATGCATCAAAAAGTGATGCATTGTTAAATTCTTGCTTTTAACTTTGGTCATATTCTTCAAGTCAATACTCATTTTATTATATAATTTTCCATTTAACCATCTATTTATTTTCCTTTTAGAATTTGATCATTAAAAATTCATTCAAATCACCTTAATTTAATTAAATTTGTTATGTATAAATGACTATGTTAGAATTCCACATTAGAACCACTCTTCAAAGAACAAAACATAGTGATCAGAGTGATTGTCAGAGTCTCTTAGGGTCATTATCAGCTGCAGGGGAAACAATGAAGAAAGGCTTTTCAGGCTGAGAAAACCTCTACTGGGATGTGTGTCTTCAATTTTCTTGAGTGATTGAATTAATGAGTGGATATTATATCTGAGTACTTTAGAAAAATGGTTTTTAGGCTTTCAGAGGTAGGTCTTTCTGAACAATGATGTTGACTGAAGAACAAACCTTGGATATGAAGAATACTTGAAGCTTAAAGCCCCCCAAAACAATGGCCCATATGGTTATATTTAAGAGCAGATACAATTTGATCTTGATTAGGCTTCTAACTTATGTACCATTAACTTCCTTTGAAGCTGATGATTAGGTAAAGAAGGAATTTCCTCTGATTCCAAGGAAAAATAGATAAAATTAGGTTAACAGAGTTTCTCTTCCTATATGCTAGTGAGACTTTTAACTACATATTTATTTTTAAATGCCGTGACTCTTATACAGGTAGCCTAGCTTGGTGTTTCTCAAATAGTCATTACATAGGAGAAGAACTATAGCTAAAGAGAAATACTATGCCATTGCTGAAAATAATAATAATCTGCTTCGGTTCAAATATTTTCTTTCCATTCCCAGTAGTACAAATACACATTAATATGAAAAAAAATGTGTTATAAGGAATTTAATCACAGGTTGTAAAATGAATGTGGATCCATATAACCATTTGCATAACAATAAAATATAATAATAATTACCAAGTTTAGAATAAAATTATGGTTACCAGATTAAAGAAGACAATTAGAAGGTGAAAGATTTTGTGTGTGTGTGTGAGGGGTTTTTGTTGTTTTGTTTGTTTTTCAAGACAGGGTTTCTCAATGTAGCCCGGGTTGTTCTGGGACTTCCACTGTAGACCAGGCTATCCTTAAACTCAGATATCTACTTGTCTCTGCCTCCTGAGTACTGGGATTAAAGGCCTGTGCCACCACTGCCCAGGTAATTAAACAGGTTTCAAAGCAGAAGTTTCAAAGCAGAGCTTTCAATGCATGTGTAAACAGTGGTATACCGAATTCACTTTTAAAATTTTAAATGTGCTCTTCTTTGTAAGAACCCAAATTATTTCTTGATCTTCTTCTGTGGTATGTACATCTCACTATAATCATAGATAAAACATTCATTCATACAAATAGAATTGCATGCATAAATACAATATGTTAATATATATTATATTTTATATAAAGAAGAAAATTTATCAAATAAATCACATTATTTTATAAAACACTTATATGTGAGACTTGATATAGGAACTAAAAGGGAGAAATATTTTATTTTAGTCATTTATAAATTTATTCTTCAGAAATAAAATGATCTTGTAATACTTTCTTAGAAAATAATCTGAAATATATTTAAAGTTGAAAATTACCCAGATTTTATATCTACCAAGCATTTATATTTTCTTATAAAATAGTGTATAAGTATTGGAAAAGCATCTGTAAATTAATAAATCTCACTGAATATTTGATAGAGTCAAATCTCTGTCTCATTTTGTTAGTAAGAAGGATTCAAATATATATTTCATATTTTTTCCATAATTCTATTTACTGTAAAAAAAAAACAGCATTATAGCTCAGAAGGTATTTAGTGGATGGAAAAAATGATTTCCAGTATTTAAGACATGCAATTGTTAAGTATATTGCTACTTACATCATCAATAGTGAATACATTAATTCCTTTTCTAAAACAAGAATATGTAAATTACAGAAAAGCAAAATAAAGTAACTTTTAAAATTTACTTATTCCCAGTTTTATTTCTTCTTTCATTGTGATTAATACCATGCCTATCAACTAGATGCAAAAGTACTCAAACCAAAGAAATTTTTCACTTTTCCTTTGAGACAGTCCAGTCCACATACCAAAGTGTCAGTCAATGATGTAGAACCCTCCAGATGAATCAGCCTATGAAATATTGTTTTCTGTTTTCTACTTTACAAATTCTTTTCTCATTCCTGCTTTGTACATTGCAGATACAATGTCTCAGGATTAAAGTATAAACCTGACAATGAGTTAGGACTTTTTTTTCATTTCAATACCTTGTTTAAGTCATAATTTTATAATATATCTAAAACTGGGTGTGATGCTTCTTCCCAGCATCTTCTGGTACAATTTTATCTTGAACACTGAGCATGTCTATGATTGACACAGTTTCAGAATCTGGCCCCTCCTGATGTCCTTTCCTCGTTCTGCAGGAAGTGGGTGGCATTGCTATGTCATTGATTATATTCAATTTGCAGACTGATTTTAGTAGTATGAACATATTACCAGTATTAATTATTCCAGAGCACAAACATATGCTAGCATTACAGAGTTAGAAAATACTGAGAGACCACCCAATGCCAATGGTAATCTGCTGAATTTTTATTTGAGTTGTAGCTGTCCTTTATTTGGGGCTGAGTCCCAACTAAATAGGGAGGGCCACCATTAAAGGCAAAGACCACAAATTACTTTTATAGACCTGTGCTTCCACAGATGTGAGAGAACATCCTGGGTCTTTTGCATTCCTGAAATTCTTTGTATTGCCTTAGCCTCAAGTTGCTCAGAAGGCTGATCATTATTTTTCCATGTATTTGTATTATTGCCAAATTATTTTCATTACAATTTGTGATTTCTTGTAGAGATCTTTTATATGCTTTGTTGAATTTATTTGTAAGTTTATTGTGGTTTTGCTTTACTTTTAAAAAATTACTTATGTAACACAAGTTGTAAGTTCACGTTTAGAGTGCTTTATTGCAGTCCACAAGGCATGGGCTAAATACCTAGTACTGATGTAAAAGAATAAAGATAAAGAAAGAAAAGTGAATGAAAGGGAAAGAAAGGGAAGAAATACAATTCTAAATACAAAAACTTTAAAACAAGTAGCATTTGTGTAAAATAACGGCTAGCAAGAAAAAAAAGATAACATCTCCATTAGAATATATATAATAAAAATGAGCATACTGAAATCAAATACAGGTGAGTGAGTTGGAGTGACTGTGAGAGCTAAAATTATATTTTAATTTTTAATTACTGTGCCTGAGAGATCCTTAAAACAAAAATGACTATGCTGTATATCCCTTGCACAAGGACAGATACTTTCTGAAATGCTGGATGCTATATTGTTTATGTAAGATAACAAGCCACAGGTTTTCACTCTCCTCAATAAGTTAGTTTGGCCCAACAGCACTGGATCTTCTTGATCATAGATAAGCAGGAGATACATAGCCTGGAAATATGTCAAGATATATGTTTACCCACAATTTATGTAGACAGAAGGTATGCAGGCAAGAAGTATGTTCAGAGATGTTTTTGCCCCGATTGGACTTGGTGGAAAATAAGTAACCTTATGGGTCTGCTTTTATAAAGCTCTGCAAAAGTGTGATTTATCACCATTTTCTGGGAACTCCAGAATGGATCTGGCCAGAGTCCATCATCCCAGACAGTATTTAATTAAAGCTTGCTTCAAATTTGGCTCAAAATTATAGTAATGGTCTTGTTTTCACCGAGTAGGATTCACATTTTCTGGAAGCCTCGGTGAAATTCAAAGTACTCACCCCAATCCTAAAGCCAGACCTTTGCTCTGGAATTCCAGGGTTGAAGCATGGCCTCAGAAGGTTCATTCCTTCATTCCTTGTGACAGAAAGAAGAGAACAAAGCAAAATAGCTAAAGAAAAAAGTATTGGTTTCATTTAATTGCCTGAGACTTTTGATAAGATATAAACCTTATCTCAAGATTTGCAAGTTTATTGGGTATGCTTAAAATACATAAAATCTGCAAAAAAAGTTAGCATAAAAATCCTAACACAGGATTGATATTTAAAAATGTATTCATAGGTAGTCTTTAAGGAAACATGCGATGTGCTCCATCTTGTGATATAAGCAACATGTCTCCTACCACTATTTTGGCTTCTGTCCTCCATCAGGATGGAAACAGCCATGTGGCTGGCAAGCACCTTTGCTAGAGCTGAGGAGCCTGGATGTCATGTGAATTAGTCACCGTCACGATTAAAAGTGACCTCATGATGTGGGCCCACAATGGAGGCAATAAAAAGTCTTCAAGATATTTCTGGTTAGAATCGATTTTTGTATGATAATTTCTGTACTGAAAGCAAGGTTTATGAAAGATTTGAAAACAATGCTTGTTTAATAAGGTACTAAAACTGCACCTTCATGTATTTACGTACAAGAGTGTACTTTGCACTGACAGCCAGACTTTGTAATGTCAGAGTCCCCCAGGTGGTGTTGATTTTAAAGATCTGGAGTCACAGAGAAGGGCTGAGAGTTGCAAGTGTGTGGCAAGGCTGGAGTACCTAGAGTGAGTAAGGGGTCCTCTAGCAGTTGTGGAGCTATTGGTGCCATGGGGTAGTCACCGGAAAGATTAGGCACAACAAATTGGAGAAGGCTAGAACCTGAAAGGCAGGGTGTCTATGCTGCCCAGAGTCGGGCCAGAGAGTTGACCCCAGTCCCTTTGTGAAAGCCCGGAGGATTGTGTGTGAATTCCAGATATTGAGCATTGAATTATTTTGCACTATGGAAGTTTGGTTTTGTCTTGTCGTGATTATAGATGTACCATGTTGCTTTTCTTGAAGTAAAATGGAACTTTATTTTTTGGCATTGCAGGGTCACACAGTTGAAATATTTTAAACTTCTTTAAGGGAAAATTTTATAGTTTTATGGAAAGGAAGAAGTCAAGCTTTCACTATTTGCAGATGATATGATGGTATACATAAGTGAACCCTAAAACAACTTTAAATTAAATTAAATTTAAAACAGCTTTTTAAAATATTTAAATGTATAAAGCTATGGAAAATTGTATGTTTATAAAATGTTTTATATTGTTAATGTAACATCTTAGAATAAATTAATAAGAAGCTAAAAATTTAATCCCACAGCTATGAGCACTAAACACTAACCACTGGAAACTAGAATATTCCTAGCCTATGACACAGCAAGACAAACAATGACCTAAGTAGTCTGGCAAGGAGTTCAGAGCAGTGGTTCTCAACCTGTGGGTAGAAACCTTTCAAGGGTCATAAGACCCCCTTCACAGGAATAGCTTGGGAAAGGCTGCATGGTGAACATCTGCATTCGATTCATAACAATGACAAAATTATAGTTGTGAAATAGCAACAAGAATGATTTTTACGTTTGGGGATACGGCAAAATAGGGAGCAGTGTTGAATGGTCACAGCATTAAGAACGCTGAGAACCACTGGCTAAGAGAATGTCTCTCCTTACCTAAGGTCTACTCAGGCTTAAGAATGTATGTCTCCACCAGATGGAGGTGGCACACACCTTTAATCCCAGCACTCGGGAGGCAAAGCCAGGAAGATCTCTTTGAGTTCAAGGCCAGCCTGGTCTACAAAGCGAGATCCAGGACAGGCACCAGAACAATACAGAGAAACCCTGTCTCGAAAAAAACAATAAATAAATAAATAAATAAATAAATAAATAAATAAATAAATAAATAATAAAATAAATAAACAAATAAGTAAGTAAATAAATATAAACAAACAAAAAAAGAATGTATGTCTCATTTTCTAATCTTTGCTAAAGTTGCTGAGCTTTAGCTATTTTGATAAACTGAGTCATATAAGAAACTGTTATATCTTGTAATGGTGCAGTATGAAAGGATCAGGAAAGTTGCCAGCCCTCTTACGGAATTTATTTATGACTAAAATTTCATTTTGATAATAAAAGTAATTCAATTTAGAAGTTGTTATTTTTTAAGAATAAACCTAATGGGGATAAAGCTATAAAATCCAAATCATAGAAAAGCTATAAACTTACTGTAAACTGTTAAAGATGACTAACACAAGAAAGTTAATGTTCAATCACCTTATAAATCAAATTTTTTAATGTGTTCAGAACTACACTTGTAGTCGTGGTAAGTATTACTGTAATTAATTATAGGAAAAACATTTTATTTGGCCTCCTATTTCAAGTTTACAACTAAAACAAACAAACAAACAAACAAAAGAACAAGTCAAGTCTATACAGCTAAGATATGCTTAATAGATACTGTTCTTCCAATTTGTCAAGGATCTGTTGATCATGGCACTTAAAAACCTTTAGTGGAAAAAGCTTATTATGACAGATAGACCTTATATACTAGTGGTAACTCCAAGGTTTCCAAAGATGGTGATGGGGCCTGGTAATTCCACCTGGGCTATGGTAATGCTAACCACAAGGAAAAACTGCCCCAATGTCTTTCTTTCTGCTAGTACCCTACCAAACCAAGAAGGACACTGGAAAGTTGGTTGCCCCACTTTTCCTAGAAAAACTAAGGTCAGTCTCCCAAGTTCCTCCTCTAGCAGTCTCAGACTATCTCTCAGACCTGAGTCTGGTGGGTGAAGACAGATGCTGCCTTGGGACCTCTACCCTGAACAAAGCAATCGACGCCTCAGGTGACTGTCTAGTTAATGGATAATCTCTGCCATTTAATTGAGATGTAGGTCATTTGGATTATACTTCCTTCTATAATTTATCCTTCTTAAATCCCCGATGGCATTAATGGCAGGACCAACTGTGGCTTTGGCAGCTTAACAGCAGGATACAACCAGCTCCTTTCCCTAAGCCTGCAGCTACCTTGTCAGTTCATTTCATATATAAAAATCAGGCCTTGCTTTTTTCTAGATCTACTAGATCTCCTGTTGAGAAAAGCCAGAAAGGTTTGCTAATAGTCTTCATATTAAAGAATGAACAGATTTCAGATGTAATTTTTTCTTATTCCTTTATTTAAAGGAATTTGTATTACAATGACTGCTCTCAGTAATCAACCACTTTTGTCTTATGGTAAATAATTAGGTGGAAAAAAAGAAGGTTTAAGTTTATATAAGATCTGAGCATCTAAAAAAATGGTTCAGATATGTGAAAAATTGGAAATGTTTCAGATTTCTCCACTGCCACAATGCCCAGTGTTATACTAAGATTTCAAATGCTCAGAGTTTTGACATTGATCAATGGTGTTCTGACAAGCTAATAAAGCACTGGCTGCTCTAGTTGTTTTACAGACACCTGTTAGCTGCTTTTTCTACAGTGTGGAATTTAGTACAGATTACAAACAATGGTATTGCTAATATACATAAAACTTTTATCTCTTTTTGTCAACTATAAAATGCATATATGCTTCAGGTAATGGAGTAAGTCATGAGACTTGGATCCCCCTCTCACAGGTCAAATGGACTCCAGATAAGTACAGCTTATGTTTCCCCATCTGCCTATTTCTAAGGAGAGGATCTCTCTCTCTCTCTCTCTCTCTCTCTCTCTCTCTCTCTCTCTCTCTCTCTCTCTCTCTCTCTCTCTCTCTCTCTGCTGGTCTTGGGACTCCTCCTCTTCCACTACCAGGAGTATTGAAACTTCTAAATGTAAGACTTTTCTTGAAATTCCTGAACTTTACCTTCTGTTCTTAGTCTGTATCTGTCTCAGCGGATTTCCACTTGGCTGACAGACACAGACTACAAACTGCACCAAATAGCTCTGAACTCTGGATTCGCTGAAAGCTGATGTCAACCAATCCATCTAATGTTAGTGTTCTTTGTCCCTTCGTCTGGGTCAGGTAACCAGATGCTGCTGATGAATGCCTGATTGCCTGAATCCCCTCCCAGCCTTTGACTCTCACTCCAGCCTCACTTGGCCCTGACAACGACCTTCTGGTTTCAGTAGAAAGTAGTCACAGAAGAGAGGACATCATCCCTTGTCCTCAAAAGGCTGGAACACTAGGTCAAAAGGAAACTTCCTGGCATAGCAGACAAAATGGCTACCTATTTTGCCTATTGGCATATCAGGAAAGGTACTTGTTAAAACCAAATAGACCTAGGACTATCAACATGTAGATACACTGGCTGAAACAAATCTATAATATAATAGGGCACTTAACCTGCTTTATAAAGAACAAGAATGTATTGTGTACCTTTAAGAGAAAATTGCTGTTGCAATGCAAACCATTCACGAATCATTAGAAATAATCTGGCTGTATACACAAAACATTTCCGAAAACATGGGGGACCTGAGATTAACTAAATGACTGATTCCCCACTCTCTTTTCCAGGTACCTCCTAAATAGCCACCCTGATATCAGCCATCACAGGGCCTTTGTCATTTCTGATTCTGCTAATTACTGTTGCACTTGCATCATTAATATCTTAATTTGATGCATAAATTCCTATCTAGGTGCCAGTGAATTTATGGTTATTAGGTCCCAATACAAACAGATACCCACCACAGAATCAAGGAATTGACTCAGGATACAACTCAAAGGGGGAAGATGAGAACTAAAGTTATGTTTTAAGTTTTATTTAGTATACCTAAGAGATCCATAAAACAAAATACCTCTTAACTGTAAGCCCCTTGTACAGGGCAGATAATTTCTGAGATGTTGGAGGCTATTGTTAGTGAAAGATGACAAGCCATATGTTTTCCCTTCCCCAAACAAGTTTGTTTAACTCAACTGCACTGGATGTGCTTAATCACATAAGCACAGGAGGTTCATAGTTAGAAAATATGTCTGAATGTGTGCTTTCCCCTGACTTATGTAGGCAGGAGGTATGCAGGCAGGGAGTATGTCAGAATATATATTTGTCCCTGATTGTTCCTGGTGGGAATTAAGTAACCTCATGGGTTTGTATCTATAAAGCCCTGCAAAATGTGACTCATTGCCATTTTCTGTGAACCCAGAATGAACCTGGCCAGAGTCCATCATCCTGGTCAATATTTAATTAAAGTTTACTTCAATTTAATTAAAGTTTGGCTCTAAATTGTGGTAGTGGTCATATTTTTTTGCCTGATGTGATTAACATGACCAATCTGTTTCTTTGTATGCAAATGAAAATCTTTTCATACGCAGAGAGTATGGAAACAAGAATGAGGTCATTGTACTCATTTGTCGTAAGGATTAGGATGAGGCAGGGAACAACAAGCAGGGAAACAAAATCACAAATGGCATCACTTTCGTATTTTGACGGTCACTTTAAACACAATAGCAGAGAGTTACAAATATAATGAAGAAGCATTACATATGTGGAAAAATAAGAAAGAAAATGGAACCTTTTTTAGGCTCATTGAGAGCTTAATGCATCTGCATATGTGCGATCAAGTTTCAAATACAGAAATTGGATACTAACAGCACTCAATGATCCACTCCATGCCCTTACAAGCAATTAGCCACCCTTATGCCCAGATGCAGCCACTGTAATGAATCATGACTCTATTAATTAATATTTTTCTAACCTTGAACTTCTTATGGAGATTTGCGCTTCTGAATTCTTGCTTAGCTTAACTTTCATTAATGTAGCTCAATTATAATTCTTAAAATTTTAGTTGAGTTTTCTCAATTTATTATCATTTTCAAGATGCCTTGGTTATTTCTAGCTTAAGGGATTGCCATATAATTTCAACAATATCATTTTTATCCACCTCCATGTGGTAGCATTTATCATTGCAATTATAATAATTTTTAGACAGGTATGTGTATGGTAAATTAATGTCATTCAATGTTGCATGTTCTAAGTTATGACAAATACTTCCAAACATTGAATTTCCTGGATTTCACTTGATTATACTTTACATGTTTTTTTTTAATTTGCTCAATTGATAAAATTATTTCAACCATTAGATAGCTCATCTTATAATTTGAATGCAAAATATCACCCCCAATTGATGTATTTAGCTAGCTTATCCCAAGCTTGGGAGGTGTTTGCAGTGGTTTAGGAAGTCTTAAGTAGCAGAGCCTGGCTAATGGTTCTGATTATCTGGGGTGGGCTTTTAGGGTTATAGTCTGCCCTATTTTCTGTCCTGTATATACTTCATGGACAGTGCCTTCTGGATAAGCCATTACAAGTTTCCACCTATAAAAAAGTACTGCTCCATCTCCCGTACCTCATTGGCCATGACAGACAGTGACCTCTGGAACTGTGAGCTAACATGTACACCTCCTCCACCAAGCTGCTTCCATCAAGTGTCACATCATGACAAAGTAAAAATAATTAATGTATGTTGTATACAAATACAAATGATGTCTTCAAAGTCTATATTCTATTTTTTACATAGTCTGAGATTATTTTGTGTTAATGTATGCATATGTTTTGTGAATAAGGATAGTGTCTACTTTATCGTATTTATTTCTGTGTCTTACGTTTTAACTTTTTCATATATGTATTTGCTGAAGACTAAAGATAGTACCTCAGACCATCTACACTCTTTTTTCTTACCTCTCCCAATTGTTCCCTAAGCAATGTCATTTCTACTTGCAAGTAATATATACTGTCATATTTAGGGTTTCTACTTCTGTGAGGAGACACCATGATATAGCAACTCTTATAAATAAAAGCAATTAGCTGGGGTTGGCTTACAGGTTCAGAGATTTAATTCATTATTGTCAAGACAGGAAGTATGGAGCCATGAGGCACACATGGTGCTGGAGAAGGAGCCGAGAGTTTTACATCTGGATTGGCAAACAGCTGGAAGAGAGTGTGACCCTGGGCCTAGCTGGAGATTCTGAAACCTAAAAGCCAACCCCTAGTAGCAAACTTCCCCCAGAAAGATCATACCTACTCTAACAAGGCCACACCTCCTAACAGTGCCACTCCTTGGGGGCCTATTTTGGCCATTTTTATTCAAATCATCATATGTACACACATGATTTCATCTTTATAAAATGTGAGAATTATATGGCTGGAGATACAACTTAGTGGTTTTGGGCACTAGCTCTTGCAGTGGACATGGTTTTGATTCCCAGCAATATCATGGTATGCTACATCCAGCAGTAACACAGTACAGAGAGTAAGACAACATCTTCTAGCTTTTGTGAGCACCAGAAATGCACACATTAGATTGGTGCAGACATGTCACTCATACATATAAAACAAATAAATCCAATCATTTTCTTTTTTATTATTGAAAATAGATTCTTTTCTCACACATATATCCCAATCACAACTTCCTTTCCCCCCACAATGAGCATTTCTTTGTTTCTCAGTCATTTGAAAGTCCTCTATTAAGAATGCTCTGTTTAGATCTGTACCTGACTTTTAGATTAGATTATTTGGTATTTGATATCCAGTTTCTAAAGTTCTTTTTATAGTTTGGATATTAATCCTTGATCATGTGGAATTGATAAAAAAAATTTTACCGTTATGTAGACTACCACTTTCTCCAATCAATGGTGTCCTTTGCCTTATAGAAGTTTTAAGTTTTATGAGATACCACTTATTAAGCATAAATGAATAAATTAATAGTTAATGTATTAATCTTACTGCCTACTCTATTGGTGTTCTGTTCAGAAAGTTGTCTCATGCATTTAAAGCTATATACTGCATTCTCTTCTATCAGGATCTGTATATCAGGCTGTATGTTCAGATCTCTGATCCATCTGAACTTAAGTTTTGTGCAGGGTGATAAGTATGGATCTGTTTGCATTTTTCTACACACATGCAGACATCCAGTTTAACCACCCTAATTTTCTGTACTTTTGGATTATTTTTTTTTAAATCAGGTGTCCATAGGTTTTTGGTTTATGTTTGGGCCTTCAGTTAGATTCCATTGATCAATGTGTCTATATTGTGCCAGTATCTTGTAATTTGTATTACTATAGCTCTGTAGTACAACTCAAAATCAAAGATGGTTATACTTCAAGTAGTTCTTTATTTTTCAGAATTGGTTTTAATTGATAGTGGTCTGCTAAGACACAGGGGACTATTTCAAATTTTCCTACCTGTTGAGATTTGCTTTGTGACCAAGTATGTGATAAGTTTTGGAGAATGTTTTGTGAGGTGCTGAGAAGAAGGTATGTTCTTCTCTGTTGTGTGATATATTCTGTAAATATCTGTTAGACCCACTTGGTTAATAATGTCCATTAGCTCCTTTATTTCTCTGTTAAGCATTGTTTGGATGACCCGTTTTTTAGTTAATGGTTAATTGAAGGCTACCGCTATCAACAGGTGAGGGTTAATATATGATTTAAGCTGTAGTAATGTTTCTTTTACAAAATGTTCCTTGTTTTGGAGAATAGATGTTAAGAATTGAAATGTCATGTTGGATGATTTCTTTTTCCTTGGAAGAGTACATAGTGTCTGTCCCCATCTCTTTTAATCAGTTTTGGTTTGAAGTCTATTTGGCTTGATATTAAATTGGCTGCATCAGATTTGTTCTTAGGTCTATTTTCTTGGAATTTCTTTTCTCATCCCTTTACCCATAGGCAATGTCTATTCTTGATGATGAGGTGTTTTTCTTGGATGCATCAGAATGAATCCTGTTTTCACATCCATTCTGTTAATTTGTGTCTTTTTATTGGATAATTGAGATCACTGATATTGAGCAATATCAATGACCGATGACTGTTTCCTGTTATTTTGTTGTGTTGCTTGTGGTCATGATGATTGTGATGTGTGTGTCAGTGTATGTGTGTGTTTCTCTTTTTTTGACAGTCCTGGTGAGAAATTGTTTCCTCTGTTTTCATGCATTTAGTTAACCTTCATGAGTTGAAGAGTTCTTTCCAGCTCCTTTTGAAAGGCTGGATTTGTATATAGATATTTTTTAATTTGACTTAATGATAGAATATCTTATTTTCTCCATCTGTGGTGATTGGAACTTTTGCTAGGTATGATAAGTCTTGGCTGACATCTGTGGTCTCTTCTAATATACAGCACATCTGTCCAGGTCCTTCTGGCTTTTAGAGTCTCCATTGGGAATCAGGTGTAATTCTGATAGGTCTGCCTTTATATGTTACTTAGTCTTTTGCCCTTGTAGCTTTTCGTATTATTTATTTATTTATTTTGGTTTTTTGAAACAGGGTTTCTCTGTGTAGCTTTGCGCCTTTCCTGAAACTCATTCTGTAGCCCAGGCTGGCCTCGAACTCACAGAGATCCATCTGCCTCTGCATTTGGGTTTTGAGTGAGTATAGGACTTCAGGGTTTGTCTTTATTGGGCAGGTGTTTTGTTTCTTCGTGCACTCCACGTTCTGGGATTGTAGGGTTTTTATTGTTGTTGCTGCTGTTGTATTGTTTGTATTGGTTTTCTTCCTCTTTTTTTTTTCTTTTTCCTTTCTGAAAGTGTTAGGGGTGGAACTCAGGGTGGTCTCTTGCTCTACAGCTGACTTAGATCTCTAGCCCAGAACAAAAGGACTATGTGTTGCCTGTTTTACTCCTGCTGGAATATTCACAAGGAATATCTATTGGTGTTGCAGGCTGAGATTCAGTGATAAGTTCAGGGAGGGAGGTCAGGAAAGGATGGTCTTTGGTGTCCATAAGCATTGTGGACAGCAGGAAACAGAAGCTTTGCCTAGCATTTTCTGGCAGTTTTCTGGAGGATACTTAGGGATTGGGACTGGGGAAAGAGAAATAGTGGAGAAGTTCCGTGGGCAGCCTACGTGGTCTTTGGGCAGGTGTGGCCACTAGTAAAAGGGGGTATTTTTCTAAATTGGGGGCTGTGCCTCAGGGATTTGGGGGGAAGTTAAGCCAGGATGGGCTGGTATGTGGGATCCACAAGAGGAATGAGATATGCAAGTGTAAGGTAAGGTGCAAGTGGTGTTTTGTTGCTGTACTAGAGAGGACCCGTTCAATGTAAGAACCAGATATGTGAGATATCTATGTATGATACTAACCTTTCTGAGAATGTATTAAATTGTTGAGATTTTTTCCATTTATATCCATTTTCATATAAATTATATAAATTTGATATTTATGACTATATTATACTTAAAATTTTTCATTTTTGAATTTAGTAATTTTTATTGTATTTCTTACCATTTAAAACTATTCCAAATTTAAATATGCTTCTATCATATTCTTCTTCTCTGCCAAGTCCTTTTAAATCATCTCTACCTCCCCATACACTGAATTTTATGTTCTTTCTGAAAAAAAAAAAACACAACTACAAAACACCCAATACCAAGAAAACAGATATAACACCAATCAAAAGAAAAAGCAACACACACACACAAAGAAAAACCCTCCTAACTGTAACCAAATAGAAGCACACATAAAAGAACTGTGGCTTAGATTATATATGGTCAG
>CABHPQ010157671.1:27454-40834 GCA_902168405.1 Peromyscus aztecus
ACTACCACCACTACCCACCACCACCTTCCAACCACTACCACCACTACCCACCACCAACCCCCCACACCAACAACCACCAATACCCACCAACCACTACCACATACCAGCACCAGGCAGAACAGCTGTCATGGGAGAAGCAGTTGTAAAGAGTTTGGGGTTAACATGAATTTTATAATCATCATGGATATTGCTGTTTTCCTCAAATATTATTCAATCGCGAGGGGAGTTCACAGATTCTCCTTCATGTTTAGGATGATCATAAATTAGATTAAAATTATATAATTATCACCTCCCACACTAGTTTGATCATTTGCAACCAGGTTATCAAAGTATTTTAAGGCAACTTCATAGAAGAAATTAAGGTATCCTATATTATGTAAATTAATGCTTCAATGTTCAAGCTGATCTTGCTGCTGCTCATCATCGGTCCTCATACTTTTTTGTTCGCCAATCAGGCTCACAAGGCTGTGAGGTTTAGTTGTAATGAAAAATACAGAGAAAGCCACTTGCTTATTCTTATTCTTCATTTCCCAGACTCACACACTTCAAGTGATAGCCATGTCCACCCTAGGGAGAGCATGGATTAATCTAAACCTCTGCCTGGGATTCCAGTGGAGAATTTGTTGTTCTTACTACGACACCAGGTAGAACTCCAAGTTCTCAGTAAAAGTATACTGTGTGTTTTTTAATATCCAAGGGGACATGGGAAGCAGGGCCCTGAGGTTAACATTTAACTGAAAACCAGCAACTCTGGGCCGCAGCCCAAGTTAGAACATCGGCCTTGCTGTTCCCAAAGGTTTGCAGAACCCGACTTTTCAAATTGGATGAGTAAGTGGGACAGAAAAATATATTTAAACAGATGTTTTAGAAATTAGAAAATAAAGATCTTAAAATACCCTAAGCCCTGAGAAACTGTCCCGCTAAAATGTGACATAAATTTAAATTGACTGTGTTCCCTTAACTGTGCCCGGTCTCCTCACACAAGCTTTTAGGCACTGCTCAGGATCTGAGACCTGGAACTGTAGGTGGAGGTACATAGATAATGTATGTATATTTGTATGTATGTATGTACATTGTGTGTGTGTGTGTGTGTGTGTGTGTGTGTGTGTGTGTACATGTATGAGTATGTGTGTTGGTCATCAAGAGTCTTTGGAGTGTTAGAAAGATTTTTGAGTTCAGCAATTCCTTCTAGTAAGAGGTCAATGCTCCCTGAAGGGCAAGTCAACCTCCTACCTTTAGAGACATTGTGCTCTAGATTATGTATCTGGAGTTTCTACTTGCTGAAATAATTGTTCAGTTAAGCCAAGGACAAAGGAAACCTTAATTGGCTTTTATTTCACAGTAATGAAACCTTTCCTTCATTTCTTATTGATGAATTTCTATTTTCCATTTCTTGGGGTGTATGTGTGTTTCCATAGCTGGGAATTTCCATGAGTTTCTATGGCTTTCCCTTTACCGTCTAGTTATTAACTCTCTTTTTAAAAACGTGTTATTTCTTTATGGCTGTGATGAGCTCTCACTGGAGGTAAGTGACAGGAACCTGGGACACTGCACAGCTCCAGAGGGCAGGGAAGCAGCTGGGGATGGTGGCAACCTTCCCTAGTCCTAGGAAGCACCAAATCCAGAAGCAAAGGGCTCATGAGAAGCTAGGTGGGTTGCCCTTAGGAGGCTCAGTTTCTAACTATCCAGGCAGGTCTGCAAACCTCGAGGATGAAAACATTCACTGCGAGTCAAGACGGCCTGTGATGAGGCTTCCAAGCTCATAGCACCACGGGCAGCACAAAGCATGGAACTCTTCTGGTTTCACTGAGAAGTCAAGAGGAAAATGAACAAATCCTGTGGACTATTTAGTCCAGGAGTCATACGTTCTAACATGTTTATAAAACACAACTGAGAGACATTTATAAAAGTCAACACCCATCAAAAGAGTGAACAAATGCATGTGAATCATGCTTCTAAAGGAAGTATGTGAGCTTTAAGAAAGTAATCAAGGCTATCTCTTAATTTCAAAAACAAGTTGGTTAAAAAATATAGTGATCTAAATTTCCTTAATAAGCAATCTTTCAAGCACAAAGCAAAGATTTCTACAAACCTGAGGTACAATGATCTCACTAGCACTCGAAACCCTCTGAAACAGCCTTTAGTTCACTTCTACATACTTTTAAGTATTCCCAGTTATGAAAACACATACACATGCATACACACACACACACACACACACACACACACACACACACACACACAAGCATATGTACACACACACACACACACACACAGAGGCCACACAAAAGCACATGTACACACACACACAAGTCACACACAAGCACATGTACACACACACACACACACACACACACACACAATTTCTCCCCACACACACAGCACACACACAGCAAGATATGAAAAACAGAGAGGAGTATCCATCAATAAGAAATGAAGGAAATGTTTCATTCTGTGACATGAAAGCTAATTAAGGTTTTCTTTGTCCTTGGTTTAACTGAACAATTATTTCAAGTTATCCAGTCTCTTGTAAAGTAGATAGCACATAGCACCAATTATCTACTAATTTTTTTTCTGGAGATAGGGAAGTATGTAGCTGAGGCTGGCCCAGAACTTGCTATGCAGTCCAGGATGGCCTCCGACTGAAAATCCTACTCCTCCTGCTGCCCAGGGCTGGGGTTACAGGCTTGCATCACTACAGCCAGTCCAATCGGATTTTCATTTTATGTCTTAAACATGGGACTTTATTACAGTTTCATATTCGGATTTAAGACTAGCTCACAGAGAAAGTTATTAGAATTAATAATAGACAACAGAAAGACAATAAGGAAAGGATGGAAGAAAATGACTTAAACAAGTAATAGAATAAACCAGAAGTCCATTTTTGGTTTCAAGTTTGCCCACTAATCAACTTATATCACTTAGGTACAATTTAATCTGGAGAGCACTTATTTGGCTCATGTACCCTGCACACAGCGAAGACTGCACTGTTGAACAGTACTGCCACTAAGTACCATGTCTACATAGAATTTCAAAGTGCAATCTTTAAAAAAAAAACTGATATTTTCTTTAATTTATTTATTTTTATATACATTGGTGTTTTGCCTATGAGCATGTCTGTGTGAGGGTGTCGGATCCTGTAGAACTGGAGTTACAGACAGTTGTGAGCTCCCATGTCGGTGCTGGGCACTTAACCTGGGTCCTCTGGAAGAGCAGTTGGTGCTCTTAACTGCTTGCCATCTCTCTAGCCCCTCAAAGTGCAATCTTACTTGGAAATGGTGTCACTAGGAGGTAATTAAGGTCATCCCTGATTAGAAGTGGCCTTATAAGAGGCAAATTTGAACGCGTACAGAGAGGACACCACTATGTAAGTACACAGATACACAGGGGCATGATGTGTTGACAGATACAGACACTGGAGTAACACGTGGACAAGCCAACACAGGCCACGGGCTTATAGTAACCAGACTCCAGAGGGAAGCAGGAAGTGGATTTCTTACCAGCACCTCCAGTTGGTACCAATTAACCTTGACTTTTAGCATCCAGAGTTGTAAGAGAATAATCTTGTTTCTAGGCACCCTGATTGAGGTATGTTGTCAGTGCAGCCCAGGAAATGAATACAGACCACCAGAATGCAGAGATGGCCTATGGAAAAGAGTGGAGACCAAGGAGCAGGAGAAAGTGATGGAATACAGAGCCCCATAAAACCTTTTTATTTTAAGTATGAACTCAGAGCACTTGTAAGAGACCATGAGGGAAACCAAACAAAAGCTGAAACCTAGAGGTCTTGACTACCAAATCTGATTAGGTTTCACAAACACATATCTCCAAGGGAAGCAAAACTGATTACACTTGAGCCTTCTTATCAGTTGTTCTGTTTGTAAACCCACCCCTGAACCCCAGGCTTCAACCAACTACCCTTCTATGACCAACAAAGAAACTGCATCCTACAGCCAGGGAAACAAGATGAAGAAAATCACCGGGAGGCCATTTCCTCCTCACTTCCTCTCTGAAAGAATCTGCAATGTTCTACAGAAGGCCTGATTTTAGGATGCTACGTAGGGTGTCAATGGACTATGCTCTTTCAAAAGATAACACATGTACTGAAAAGCAATGGATGTGAGCATCATCACAGTCAGGTCCACAGCATCCCAAGTGGCTTAGCATGCACCTCCCACATTTCTGCATATTAGCTCACCCCACATGCTTCTAGTACGACTGTTGGAAGTTGAAACTATAGTCAAGACATAGTCCTTCATGTGACCTTTGAGACTATAAGGAAATAATAGTAAATAAATGAGTTGAACCAACAATGTGAAGGTATCAACAATTTGGTGCATATTGTGTACTAAGTAAAGAATTGCTAAGAAATAGAATTTTAAGTTCTTTAGTTGCTTTGAAATATTCTCAGTCATATATAGATGATACACATGAGTACAGGTACCACAGTTGCTGATAAAATTATCCATCCAAAAGCTCATGCATCTCTGTACTGTTACCATCAACATCATTTTTAAAATAGATTCATGAGAGATTCATTTGACACAGAATTATTTTACCACCATGTCATTCATAATACAGTATTGATTATTTGAAATAAAAACTTTTTTTTCATTTTTAAAAGTCAGGGTGTTACTATATAGCCCAGGCTGGCCTTAAACCCACAATCCTGCTGCCTCTCTCTTCCAGGTGCTAGAATTATAGGCACCTGGCTAAACTCTTATTTCCAATCTGGACTCAAAATAAACTCCAATCTGTTCCAATGTAGCCCGGGCAATCCTATTTGCCTCCTCCACTCTTCTTGACTTTTCTTTTCCCTTATCAATAGAAGGTTTGCATCACTAATGACCAATGGCAACAGACAAAAGCAAATATCAGCTTGGAGGGCTCACATCATGAGAGCACTTTGCTAGCTTGGACATCAGAACCGCTTTCATAAAATGTCACTTAGTTCTCAAGAAGGGCCAGCTCCCCACACCAACAAACCCCATCAATTTCTCTCAGTAGTCTACAGCGAATTAGTGAAAATATTTTCTGAGACTGAGAATTCTTGAAAAGCTAGATGCTGTAAAACCAGCATCTAGCATCATTTCCCCACTGAGGCAAACAATGGGTCTCTCAGCTCAAATGGAAAATGGCATCTTCTTTTTCTAGTCCCTGAAATGAGCAACCTCAACAAATGCCACATAACACCACCACCTCACTTCCTATGGAAAATTTCTGGCAGACAGACGACCAGCAGGACTAACTAAATCCATCACACACCCCAAGTAGCTCTTCCACTACTAAGGGCCTCAAGTACTTGGCATCCAATCAAAGCACATAGCAAAACTTTTTGTTCAAAGACTTTCGCTGACCCCAGTAGAAAGGCGTGCATTCACAGGTAGACCCAACCCTCCCAAGCACGGTACCTTATTCTGCTCACACACGTATTGTATTCTCAGGGTGTCCATTGCTCTGATCATGGCTTGCATGGCGGTGAATATGTTTTGGTAAACCAGCTTCGTGAAGCCCTTTCTGTCTTCATCACTGTAGCCAGACCCATGGATGATCCTCATTTGCTTGATAAAAGTGCTCTTTCCACTTTCACCGGTTCCTAGGATTAAAACAAGGAGTGAGGAACAGTTAGCAGACAGACTCCCGACCTGGAACCCTGGTAGCGTTAGTCTGCACCGTGGGTAACAGGTTGGTGGGATGGGCTTACCAAGAGTCTACCAGAAGCTTGTGAGGCAGTACACCCGGAGCCCCAGGACATGCCTTCCCATCTTCCTTTCCTCAAGTCTATGAAGCAAAGACTTGGCCTGTCTGACCATCCTGAGCACGAAGGCTTTGCTGCTCATACTGACCCTGACAGTGATGCAGCCACTTTCAGGTGCAGGAAGGATTTGAGCAGCAGAAACACTTAGAGAAGAGAAGGATAATTAACTTGCCAACATGTACTTGATCCTTGCACAATGAAGCATCATTCTCAGTTAGGCCAAGTGTCTGTATGAGTGCTGTGGTTCATGTTCCAATCTGTATTTCAGGAGGTCTCTAAAACTCCTAACACTGGCCTGTGGCACCAAGAAGCATAAATCATTGAACTATCCCACTGATCTTTAATATACCGAGAAATCCAGACATGGCATACAGAAAACAGGATGGCAGGATTCCATATTTCTCTCAGATCGAGACTCTGCTAAAAAGGTAGTAAAATAATTATAAGAGGAAGCTCAAATATTTTCTAATATTGTCTGTGATAAATGGAATCAATTATATGAGATATTCATGGTTCATTTCCAAATCTACATGTTGCTTTAAAACTTTTACTAACAGTTTAGTTAATAAGGTTTCCGGTTGAAATGGAGGAGAAATTATCTCCAAACTAAAGTTACTCACACTATATACCCTTTAAATAAATGTACTTTACAAAGTGCAAATTACATTCCATAATTTGTTACAAAAAGAAAATAGTTATCTAATAGTATTTCTGTCAAAAGAAAATGTTATGTGAAAAATCTCGAAACATAGAAAATTTGCCACAACAAAGGCCACAGATTATTTTTCATGAAATGACTAATTAATTGTGACTCTCTATAGTTACTCACTTTTCAGTATCTCAGCAGAACACCCGGATTGCACAATTGTCATCAAATTCTATCATCTCTGGTACCTTATTGACTCTTAGTCATATAAGTACCATATTGGACATATTTTTTTTTTTTACATTTTACTTATAGAGATGTGTTTTCCAGAGTAGGAGACTAGAATAAATCATAGTTACTAACTTGATTAAAATTAGTGATGTTTAAACTTCCTTGGGCTTTCCTCTATACCTTACCAGGGCTCTGAAAGGTATGAGCAAGACCTGTAATAAAGGCCCGAGTGAGACAAAACTTTAAGTATCGTATAATTCTTCTGATAAAAACAAATATCTAGGATTGATTTTGTCAAACACATACTTGTTCTTCTGTTTGTTTCTTCACTAAAGCCTCCATGTATTCCCTTCCCCTCGAAAGGACAGACAAAGGTGGGCAGGAAAGCCTGGTGGTGTGGGCCCCCCACCCTCGGCAGCCTTCCCTTACAGCACACTTCTTCAGCACTCCCTACTCCAGCCACACTGGCCTGCTCTCAGATGGATTCTCCTTGAACCCTTCACACAGACGGATCCCTTCTCCTGGCCCTTACTCTTGGCCTTGCCTGCTCTTCCTGATCAGGTCAAGTTTAGTACCCAGGGAATAGGTACAAAACCCATGATTTTGATGGATTTTCTCACCTGGATTAAGTTAATCGAGATACTCCCTCACAGCGGTTATCACAGGCTAGCCTTAATCTGGACAATCTCTTACAGGTATACCTGAAGGCCTGTCCCCTCAATGTCAAGTTGATAATACTAACCATCACACCAATGCTGGCTTTCTTGGTGCCTGGTATCATACCTGACATTTGGTACCGGATTTATTAAGATAACTATTGAGCAGTGCTCCATGTCAGTTGTCTTCCTCTCTCTCTCACTGTCCACCTAATTTTCTGAGTCAGGGTCTCTCACAGAATAGTTCCTGGAACTGGCTAAGCTAGCTGGTGGCCCAGTAAGTTCCAGAGATCTATCTGCTCCACCTTCTCAGCTCTGGGATCTTAGCCTTGTACCACCATGCTGGCTTTTTACATGGGTGCTGGAGATATGAATTCAGGTTTTTATACTTATACAGCAAGTACTGTATTGACTGAATCGTCTCCCCAGGTCCCTTCTTAATGATCTTTAACTGTACAGTTCATCCCAGTCATGTTAAATAATTCAGTGTTGTGCAATCAATTGTCAGACCCTTTTAATCTTACAAAACTGAACCCCACCCCCAGCCCAGGTAAACACCCTTCCTTTCTGCTTTGTCAATCTGACTATTCTTGACACCTACTCTCCATGAAGTTACACTGTCTTTGTTCTTTTGTGGCTGGCTTATTTCAGTTAGCATCCTCAAGGTGTGTCCATGTTACAGGGTACTCAGCAGTCCTTTTCTGAATAGCGTATCTCTGAATTTTTCAAATACAAGATATTTTAAAAATCCACCAAATTGCAGTACCTACACCACCTAACATATGGGAAAGCAGGATATGCCAATTTTCTGTGCCCAGTCCTGTGTTCCATGTGTGTTACAGGACTCCAACCATGCAGATAAGCAAAGATAAACCCTAGAAGGAGCCACAATCGGATATTCAGTGACCTCTTCTGAGTGCTAACTGAATGCTGATACTGACAAATGCTGAAGCAGTCACTATGCGGGGGACTCTATACAAATTGTCTCCTTTAATCTTCGAACCACTCTGCGAAACAAGTATTGATGTCCTCAGTATGCAGCTAAGGCACCTGGGATATAGACTGGTTATGTAAAGTCTGCAAGCACACATTGTTAACAAGCCCTGAATTGATTCACTTGGACTCCACTGACAGGCTCTACCGTCAGAGAAGATCTGGCTCATATACCAATCAGGGCAAATTTTAAATCCAGTCACACACTATGTAAACCCCAGCCAGACCACCATCTTGCAGATACACCCTGCTCAGATCCTGCTGGGATGTGCTCGAAACCTTCTTGGGACGCTCCCCATGTAGAGTCAGTTTTAAGTGCTTTTCCTCTTGCTATTCAGCTCTCATATTAATGAGATTAATTAATATCTCCCATATTCACCCAAAGAACTGAAAAAAAATGAGCAGAGGATAGACCCCTCTCCTAAAGTACACTATCAAAGCTTGGTCCAAAGTTCTAGGCCAGATTAGATCTCGGTTCCCACAGACTTCTGGGTTGCCTCTTCCCAAGATTATGATATTCTCTGTTACCCAGCAGGCCTGAGCCTCCGGTCCACTGTCAGTTCATCCCAAACAAACATTAGTAGTCCTGTGTTTTACAGATGAAGAACCCAATGTGATCATGGAAATTATGTAACTGCTTCCAGGGAGCTGTAACTGTGACCTTGAAGCCAGAAAACTCACTCAAGACAGCCTGAAATTCTGCAGCAAGATAAGGAAGTTCCCAGTAGCAGAGGTCATTCTCTCACACACATGGCCAAAGCCAGTCACAGATACTTAATATTAAAACTATTCTAAACATTTTTTTTAAATGGCCAAATGAGAAAAGTACTTAACAATATCATTAGTCTAAAATACTCTTTAAATATTTGGCTTCAAATGGCAATTGTTCAGTTAAACACACACACACACACACACACACACACACACACACACACACACACACGACAAAAGATAGGTTGGAGGCAAAGAAGAGACTGAACGACACCGACTACTGAAAGTCAAGATCAAGAAAACCTAGAAACCATTTGGTGGGCGTGCTCTTGCTCTCACTAAAGCTGCCATACAACCCAGCTGTGCTGTCTCTCTCCAGAAGAGAAACTAAGAACCATAAAGACTAAGCAGGTTGTTCAAGTTTGCACAGCACATGAGTGCTGCCCTGGCCCTGAATCTAGGTCTGCACTGATACACGCTCTTCCCGTGACCATTTGGTACTTTCCTAAACAAAGGGTCTCTTTCCTACACAAACTGAGATTACAACAGGAAATGCTTCCTTCCTCTTCCAGCCTGCAGAGCTGTCCCGGAGCTGAGATGGCTCCAGCAGCAGAGGCAGCAGGGAGCAGCAGGCAAGAGCCAGGATAAGTAAGGACATCATGCTCTCTGTCGTGGCAGCTGTGGCCAGGGCTGCAGGGACTGATCAGCTCAAGCCAAGGATCTGAGCTGATCCATTTACCTGTTCCAAACAGAAGCTCCATGGGTGGGCTTCCAGCATACATTCATTCATTTATTCAGGGAAAATTTAAAAAAAATAAAATAAAATAAAATAAAAATAAAAGTACCCAGAGGCATGATTCGGGGAATGAAAACTATTAGTGATTTTTCCTAGGTGATTTCTAATTGAAGAGTGGATGGCTTAGCTCCCCCACCCCCACTGTCCCCACTCCTCTTTAGTCAATTACCTTCTAAAACATGGGTTTGGGACCATGCTGCTGGGCTAAATGTGTCCCTCCAGAATGAGGCTGCTGGAGCTCCTCCTGAGAATGGAGAAGGGAAGGAATCCCCAGTTCACAGCAGATTTTTGGTCTAAATAGGGACCAAGCATTTTGACTGGAAAATGAGATTTTGGTGTCAGATTACCAAAGATTCCTCGGGTATGATGAGGGTCTCATCCCGGGAGGCTTTCCACCCAGATTCAGCATGTAGCAACACAGAAGAGGAGAAGAATCAGTTAGCAATTCCACTTATAAATTCAGTTTTCAATATAAATAAGGGAAATGGCACTTCTCCATTTAATTTCCATTTTTTCATTTTTCATATTTGAAAATAAAATTCAGTAATGGCTATTAAATAGAGTCATAAGCCACTAAATGACATCCCAGTCAAGAAAGGAATACCAGTGTACACAATGTGTGTCATATATGGTGAACTATATCAAATATCCATGTACATGACAGATTCCAAGATTATAAAGAAACTGAAAAATTCCCATCATGCTGTATTGTCACTATTTATGGTTGATATATGCTCAGTTACACAAACACCACTGTGTTACAATGGCCTGCAGTATTCAGAACAGTGATATGTTGCATAGACTTGCAGTCTGTACACACGGCCTAGGCATGAAGAGGCTGTATCATCTAGGCTTGTGTAAGTATACGCTATTGTGTTTGCACAATGGCAAAACTGCCTAATGTGTTCTCCAGAACATAGCACCATCATTAAGTTAGGCATGTCTGTAGTTTTCAACTCTTATCAGTGTCAAGAGCCTGCTTGTGAGAGCTGCTTGCTTACCACCATCTCACTGCAACTGCAATAATCCTTCTGTACACTGTGAAGATGTGTTGCTCTCATTGTTAATAAAAATATGATTGGCTGATGGCTAGGCAGGATTTTCAGGGCAGAGAGAATGCTGGGGAGACGAAGGGCAGAGTTGGAGGAGACACCTTAAGATGCAGAGCGAACAGGGTGGGCAGTACATAGATGAGGTAAACAAGCCTTGGGGCAGCACATAGACTAACCGAAATGGGTCAATTTTAGTTATAAGAGCTAGCTAAAAACAAGCCTAAGCTATTGGCCGAGCTTTCATAATAAGAAGTCTCCGTGTGGTTATTTGGGAACTGGCTGGTGGGACAGAGAAGTCCACCTACAGCCCTCCATAACAAAGTCAATGGATAACCGCTGGCAAGACACTCAGGCAAGTAACAGATTTACCCAAAGACCTCCTATGCCTTTCTGTCACCAACACTGACCTATCAGCAGGGAACCATCAAAATCCCCCAAGTCTCTAGCTGTGAAGCTCTGCTTCAGAGCCTTTGTCCCTTTCCCCTTTAAACAAGTGTCTTTGTTTGACCAGGACACTCAGCACTGGGTAAACGGACATGTGTCTCCTGCTCTTCCACCGTGCACAGTGCGTATAGATAATGCATGTTCTAGTCTCCTCTCCACAGACTCCCCACTGACTGGGGTGAGGGTTGTGTGCCTCTGGCCTTGCAGGGCTGGGAGCTTTTCTACAGTAGTGCTCTTAACTTTACTGCCCAGTAGTGTCTCCTAAGCTCAGTCCCTTGAGTATCAATATTGTGATTTTGGCATATCCATATGACACCTGTTCGATTACCTAGTATTTTGCTTCATCTGTTGTTCAAATAAGTTTTTATGAAATATGAAAACCGTGTATTGTATGTGAAAAATCAAATGAAATATAATAAAACCTATGACTTTGCAATATTTCATCCGAAACAGCTCTCCTCTTTCCAGTTTTATAAGGGGCTACGTTTTGTGAACCACTCACAAAGGATTGCCCTTTGTAGATGGAATTAACCCTTCTACTTTTCATCCAAGATTCTCTCCTAATCCCTAACCCTGCTCTCTCCAGAGGCCTCTGAAATCCCACCCAGGACTCTCACCTAGATACAAATTAGCAAGGTTACAAACTCAGGAAACTGAAAAGGTGCCAACAAAAACACCCAAACCCACTAAGACACTACACCTCCAGAACTGAAAACTCAATACAAGGTTAGAGCTTTAATTTAATTTCAAATAGTACAAGAAGACTCATTGTGGGAGCAGGGGGTGACAAAAAATTCGCTTTTAGGAGCCAGGAGGGACCAGGGGCCAAAGCAAAAGAAATCCTTTGAATGACAGACAAAAGATATCTAAACAGAAAATCAATTGTTCTAGAATTTAGCCAGAATCCAGAAAAACTGACTCCCCGAGAGCTAAGGCAAGGAGCTAATGAAGCTGTGGAGACAGACAGTGGCCTAAGGTGTTTCCTGACCCGTCAAGGCCTGCCTCCCGGAAGGCCGTGTTCTCAGCTCAGGGTTAGAGCAGACAGACAGGAAAACAAAGCTCACAAAAATGAAGACAGATGGGCATGTCATCTAACTTACATGACCATGAACAGGCTGAAAGGGTATGAACATGTCCAATGTGACCAACAAGTGGGCTCTCTATGAACAGGGACCTTATTTCTCTTGACAGGGGACTCACTGGTAACCTAAAGTCTATTCATGAATGGATACTGGTGGATTATGGCCCTCCACGGTGATTCCCTTTTGGGAAGCAGTAAGGAGTGGGTTGTCCAGAGTGAGAGGATCCGTGGAGATATACAGTCAGCTTTCCCATGCCAGGTGCCTGCTGCCCGGCTTTCTGATGAAGACCTGGTGCCAGGCACACTGTGGAGTTCAGGTTCTGTCAAGCCTTTTGCGGAGTTCAGATAAATAAACTCAGAAAATGCCTTGGGTCATCGTTAAGTCGCAGTATTTCTCCTGTGGTGGCCTGCCCAGGCGACAATGTTGTAACTTTGTTTGGTCTGCTCCAGCTTGGGCTGACCTTGGGCAGTGGAAATTTCTGCAGCTGAACGGGCTACTATGCTGGAGCTTGTCATTCAACAGATATGGGTTTATGAAAAAAGGTGGCAAATTTTGGGGAAAGACAAAGAACTCCCCAAGTGCAAAGCAGAACCCATGGGGCTGTCACCCAAACACAGGTTCTCTGCCCTTCCTCAGCCAAGTTTCACTGGCTTTGGGAAGGGTCTGGGAATATGCATTTGTGGCCAGTATTCTAGGGGTTTCTGTGGGTTGGATAGAAAGACTGCTCCAGGGCCCTTCTGAAGGGAATCCCTGATGGACTCCACCTGGGGTAGAAATGCTTCGGCTGCTATATCATGTCCAGTTGAGTTGATGGGTTTTTCTACCACGTTCCAAATTCATTACTTCATGAATAAATATCCTGGACCCCCAAGCTCTACTTTTACACTTCCAGGGAGAAAATATTTTGAAAGAAGCAATCAGATCCACTTATTCAATTCTGCCCGAGCCTCATGTCACCATCAAAACCATGGCACCTTCCCTAGCTTCTGTTGCCATATTAAAGGACTTGTT
>CABHPQ010157673.1:0-12893 GCA_902168405.1 Peromyscus aztecus
GCTTGCTCTGGGGTGTGGTAACTCAAGTCGCTGACAGAGCCAACGGGAAATGAAACGCTTCACCCCAGGCTGTGTGTCTCCATAGCAGGAAGGCCATTGCCACTGTACTCTGCAGGGGAATTAGCCATGTTTCTTGACGAAACCTCCCCTTGCTGAAACTCAGTGTCTGCTGTAACATAGAGAGGTCATACCCATCATGGGTTCTGTGCAGTTCTAAGGAAAACAGGTGTGACCCAGCAAGTGCTCTCATCAACAAGAACCTTCTGGGCTTACAAGCATGAAGCTATCTAGTTATGCCAGCCACCCAGACCCAAGAGACAACGGTGTCTTGTCACGGACTTGGAGCTCTTTTCAGGTCCCCACTAGTACAGCCCGCACAGAAAGCCAACTGTGAAATAGATTAACTACTGGGAGTGCTTCCCAGCTGCATTTACTGTGCTGGGAAGAACCCATCCGGCTTCAGAAACAGTGCACCTTGGGAGCCCTGGCCTGGGTGTGTCTGAGCTTTGACCCACTTGCCTGACCTGACACACCCTCCTTTTTTTTTTTTTTTTCCCTTCCTCCTTATGTCAGGGTCACTGAACCAGAATGGAGAGAATTATGAGGGCTGAACAAGTTCCTCCTAACCGAGAAACCATTCAATTCTAGGATCCTGACTCCAGCTATATTTCAGATGTGATCTTTCCAGGCAGTGGGTGAGACCAAAGGCAACCCCTGTGAACAATGCCAGAGCCTTTTGGCCCTGGCACCTCTGAGTGTTGAGACTGCAGCGTTGTGTGCCCTTCCCATCACTGTAACAAAATACCCAAGACATGGAGCTTACTAAGAGGAAGGGCTCATGGATCGTAGTTCAGAGATTTCAGTCCACATTCACTTGGCGCTGTCACCTTGAGCCTGTGACTGCAGTTTTATCAAGGTGGGAGTGTGTGGCAGACGAGCTCTCTGCATTTCATGGCAGCCAGGAAGCAAGATGGGCCTAGGTCATGTATCCCCATCATGGGCATACCCACTATGACCTAGCCTCCTTCCACTGGACACCGTTCCTATAGTTTCCACTCCCCAAGTCATAACACAGTCTGTGGACGAATCCTTTAACCCCGCAGCTGTTAGCAGACATTAAAGAGCCAAACTCAAGCAGACCTTCAGTACCCCCCATCATGAACTGTACTGCATGTGTGCTGGCCTCTGGGTCTGAACTTGGCAGAGACTCACCTGCTTTGAAGATGTACATTTGTGGTTGCGCCCGCCTGGTGCTTACTGCCACCGAAGAGCCGCCTGACTGGCTCCTCTCCAGCCTCAGGACTTCACCCAAATGCCATCAGCTGAGAGAGGCTGTTCTTGACTATCATGTGGTTTTCTAAGCTGGCTCCTGACTCCGAGTCCATCTACTTCGGGCTGTTCTCAGCAGAGAAGCCATGGGCTCCAATTAAAATTTGAGTCCCTGAATGTCATCACCTCAGCTACCATCGCATTTACAGTCAGAGCCAAAGGCCCTAAAAGTGACCCACATCTAGGGAGAGGGCGCTTTTCAGCTAGACTGGGGCCAGTCTGATTTACCGTGCGGTCCTCACATAGTAACCAGTGGCTCCCTTTCATTCCAAAAAGTTTACTCGTTTGCAAGTAAATGATAGAATTCGCTCTCCCTGTGGGACCTGAAGAAGGTCACCCCCTGCATTGG
The DNA here is from genome assembly GCA_902168405.1 of Peromyscus aztecus. NCBI lineage: Eukaryota > Metazoa > Chordata > Mammalia > Rodentia > Cricetidae > Peromyscus > Peromyscus aztecus. The sequence goes on from CABHPQ010157673.1 coordinate 1,679, forward strand.
TTCCTCTTGACCTCTCTTCCTTCACGCCACTGTAGGCATAGTAGCTCCTTAGCTACCCCTTAGTCCTGCCAGGCATCCAGGCATGTCCTGACTCACCCCACCCCACCCCACCCGCCCCGTGTGTGTGTGTGTGTGTGTGTGTGTGTGTGTGTGTGTAAAACCTTACTTCTGTGTCTTCGGTGCCTTGAACACTGCCTAGCACAATACATGTTGATTGAATTTGTGGAGGAAAGACAAGTCACACCGATGTAAGTCAGAACCCAAATCTAGATCAATTCTCCGTCCGGGTTTTTGCTGGAGTTGTTTTAGTTGGCTTGCTACTGCCCTCGCTGTAGCGCCCACATTAGAACTGTTAGTCTGTGAGCCCCACCCATTCCTTCCCGCGTCCGTGTTTGGTTCGTGTGCCAGCTCTGAGGAAGGGCTGCATTTCTAGTTGACTTCTTTCTGGTCATCCAGGAGCTCTTTGTGGACAGTGCCAAGGACAGAAGCACACCACAGAAGCCTAGTTTGGGTGTGACTCCACGTCACCCTTCAGGCCACCTGAAGCCTGAGACCAAGAGAAGAACACTCCTGTGCCATGGTTCCCCATTTCCTGTCATGGTGCCTACACCCAAAGTCATTGCCAAGGTGAACTTGAAGTTGATAATCAGCCTCTTCCATGGCCTTGAGGAAAACAAACAGTATTGGTTTCTAGTCTGTGAAAGACTTAAGAACTAGAGAGAACGCCGCCAACTTGGGCATTTCCTCCTCACGCTGCACTGTAGACTTTCATTCCCTCTGAGTCTCAGAACGTGTATAAACAACCTTTTACCCTCATCCATAAATGGGGCTCCAGCCTTGCTTTCAAGCCAGACTTCTCCACATAAGTTTGTATTTTTGTCCATCATAATATGAGGTGCAGGGCTCGGGTGCAGCTTGGTGATAGAGCACCTTTGCAGGCCCTGGGTTCAATCCTGGGTATTGTAACAGCAACAGTAGTAAGAATGTCAAATGCAGTCTTAGGTAAACACCTTTGGCTCGGCCACTGCGTTTTATCTGGCTCGGGGAAAACATGACTGCCTAGTGAGATGATGCCTCGCCCTATCTCCTTGAAACCGACAGAAAATGACATTGTAAGATGTCATTGTAAGGCTGTTAAAGATGTAAAATGACATTGTAAGATTGTGTCACGGGGGCCATTTCTTCTCGTTTGTTGCCCTCCTCAGATAGTCGGGAAGCAAAGCCAGCCTAGCATGGGGTCCAGAAGACTGACAAAGAGTCTAGAAGCAGGAGAGTCTTGACAAGATGGAGGGATGGGTGCTGTAGCACTTACTCAAGGCAAAAAAAAAAAAGCTCTCCAAAGACAATTGTTGAGGACTTGGTCTGCAGTGTTGTTGGAAGTGATGGAACCTTAAGGAGTTGGGGCCCAAAGAGAGAAATTGGGTTATTCAGGGCATACCATACCTTGAAGGGGCTATCAGAATCCTTACCCCTCCCTCCCTCTCCACCTAGCCCTGACCTCATCTCCCTAGCCATCCTGCCAGTGCAGAGGGCTCCTCCAGCACATGTATCCCATCATGGGATATCGGACCACCACAGGCCATAGCAACAGGGCCAGTGTATTCGATCTGAACTTCAGAAAACATAAGGAACAAAAACAAAAAAAACAGGGACCTTCCAGACAGTGATGGTGGCCGAAAGCAAGGAAAAAAGGCCAAGATACAGAGAAGGGGCTAGTCTGTATGAACGAGGGAACTGGAGAGAGTGAAAGACCAATTTGCTTAAAGACGATTTTGGAGTTTCAGGTCTAGACAGTAAAAACATTCTCAGTTAGAACCTGAAGTCAGAATGTTAACAGGAAACGTGGTTAAGGATCTGTAATTTCAGGCTTCCTACACGGGTTGTCAGTATGGATCTTAAAGCTACAAAAGATGGCAGATTGGAATAAGGCTTTTTTTTTTTTTAATATGAAATGATGCCCCCCCCATCTGTTTGAACACTTGGTCCCCAGCTGGTGGCGCTGTTTAGGGAAGCTATGAACCATCAGGAAACAAGACTAGGCTGGAGGATATGAGTTGCCATGGGATGAAGGCTTGTTGGCCTCCTGTCTGTCCCACTCTGTCTATCAAGAGGTATGGAGTCCAGAGATGTGTTCCTGCCACCATGAGTTCTGTGGGTCTTTCTCAAACCATGGAACATAATAAATCATCTCTCTTTGAAATTGCTTCTTGTCAGGGATTTGGTCACAGCAACGTGACAACTAACACGGGTATGTGACAGAAAAGGCAGCTTCCTGTGCCAGGATACCCACATACCAGTCGGGGGGTGGGGGGCTGACTTTGGAAGACAACTTAAGACAAGTAATATTTTTTTTTTGCTTTTTTTTTTCTTTTTGTCATCTTTTTTCTTAATTGAAAATAGTTTTTTCATAAACTATATTCCAATTATGGTTGCCCCTCCCCCAACACCTCCCAGGTCCTCCCAAATAATTTTAAATTGAGAAGCAGGGGACACATTGAGATGGCTGAAGCCTCAGCAGGGAGGACAAAGCACGCCTAGTCTTTCTGCTCGATCCAGAAGCAGAGGGCAGATGGGTAACAGACTCCAAATGCCAACTCCATCCATATCCCCCCAGCAAGCCCAGATGCCTCAATGAGAAGTTAAGATTCTACGGAGAGTTGGGCATCACGGTGCTTTGGTTACTTAGCTTGCCTCCAATAGGATAACTTAGGCCAGAAATGGAAAGCTCCTTGACTAGTTCCCCAATGATAGAAGGAGGAACAACAACAGATCATGAAAGGTTATAATCAGAAGTGAATCCCTTAGTACTCTTAGTACTAGGCCTCACTTAATACTCTTAGAATAGCGGTCTCAGTTCCTGGAGTTGTTCCTTACTGCCTTATGCAGCTGTTTTTAATGATAGGGAACTGGCTAAGGAGGGCTGAATTTCTACTGGACATTAGCTTGCCTGACTGGTTTCAGCTAGCTCCTCTGTATCTTTCTTGTATCTTTGAAAACATATTCTTTGGGGGCTGGGGAGATAGCTCAGGTTATTTGCCACACAAACATGCAGACCTGAGTTTATATCCCCAGCACACAAATAAGAACAGGTAGCATGCCTCTGTAACCCCACCACTGGGGATGTGGAGACAGGTGGGTCCCTGAAGCTCCTTAGCCACCAGCCTAACTGAATGAATGAGCTCCTAGGTCATTGAGAGACTCAAAAAATAAGGTAGAGTGACTGTAGAAGACACTCAGAGCATCAACCTCTGGCTTCCATATACATGCACACAAACATGTACATGCACAGGCTCATGCATGCTTGCACATATCCTTTGGGATTCACCATAAAGAACTGGTCTTCACCTGGTCGGGTACTACCTTGATTCCTAATTGGTATTAATTTTCTTAACTATACAAAGATAAGAAGCAAATCCAGGCTCAAAGAGGCCTCCTTCAGAACAAAGACATGTCCATAATCAAAAGAGGTTAAAGGTGAAACTTGAATCCAAAGTCACATAAATGAACTCATTGACTAAAACTATTTCCTCAACCATAAAAGGGTTTCTTCCCTCTGCTCCAAAGGCAGCGAGGGCTGCCCTCTAGCAATATGGCGTCACTTCACCTGCACACACAGACCCAGGGCAGGGAGGAATGCCAGCAAAATCAGCAACTGATTGATGCTGGGAATAGCACTTTCCCTGAATTTGCCTTGTATTTTTAATTCATGTTGTATTTGGGCCTCAAGAAAGATTTGTGTGGCCAAGCTGATGTACAGCACTAAATGACTAGTTAACTGTCCCTACTAATCACATAAATATGGTTTATGGAATGGTATAAAATGGTTTATGAAATCATTTTTGAGCCATCTTTTCAACAGTAATTATACCAGCCCATAATACCTTAAACCAAGTGAAATTGGCAAGAATTAGCCTAAGCATCCTTAATATTCTGATGGTTACCACACAGAATTGCCAGTGCAGTCAAATGACAGGGCTGTATTTAATTTCTCTCCTTCCACTGCATTTCTCTTATTTTTTTCCTCTGTTCACATTAAACATACTTCATAACATTTCATCACGGGAGAAGGCTGCATAAGTTTCCAGTTGCTGTAATTTAGTTAAGCCATAAAATTGTTTCCAGATTACCAACCATGAAATGGAAAGACAATCTTATTTATGAATTTATAAATCAGATAATCTCCCTCAAATGAATCCTGAAACCAGAAACACTTTGATGCTTAAATATGAAGGGAAAAGATTTCTCATTACCATATGTCAAAAGAATTGTATTTTCATGAAGTGGTTTGGGCTAAGACATTGGCACATACTCTTGTGGTCAGCATGCTGTCCATCTCTGTGCTGTTCATCACTGCCTCCACCACACTGGAGTGGGAGAGAATTGTGGCCCCTGTGTGCTTGGTTCAAGTGTCTATAAACTACAGGGAAGATGTCAAAGAGCTACTGGCAGCATCTGACTGGTGTCTTCTCCCTGGTGGCCCTGTTGATGCCATAGCCTGGAAGAGGCCACCCAGGGAGTATTCATGTCCTAACTCATGGTTACTAAGTACAGAGCCAAGCATGTAGATACCTGGATCACACGTAGGGATTTTGCTCCAAGCATCTAAACTGTCATCCCAGGCTGTTCTACACTTGTGCTGATATGAGCCCTGAAGAATCAGGCAGTGGGGTGCAAGTGAAGAATTGTCATTCGCTATCTGCATCCCAAAACCACTATGGCGGGGAAGGGCAGTGGAGAAGCCTATCTCCCCTGATCCAAAGAAAAAATCTAGGAAGCCCTGTGGGCCCTCATGGGTCCAACCCTGCCTCTGCTGTGATGCTCTGTAATTCCGTCCACAGTGATGATCCAGTTAAAGATGGTCCTATGTCCAGGGTGTTTTGTTTGTCTTTTTAATGCTGCTGCCACCCCCTCTTGTAAGACAGGGTAATGAATACTTTGACCAACAAGAAACCTGCTAGAACATTGATTTAGCCCTGATCTGTATTGCCTCCATAGCCAGTGTGACAGTGACAGTGCATCTGCACTGCCTCCATAGCCAGTGTGACAGTGACAGTGGATCTGCACTGCCTCCATAAATAGTGTGTAAGTGCCAGTAGATCTGCACTGCCTCCATAGCCAGTGTGACAGTGACAGTGGATCTGCACTGCATCCATATCCAGTATGACAGTGTCGAGATTTCTTCTTGTCATTTTCCTCTAAGTAGATTCTTGGTTATTTCTTGTATCTGTGCACCTGCCTGCACATTGTATTTCTCTCAATCTTCTGTGCAGTGAATGATAGGGTTAAACAACTTTCACTCTGTCCTGGCATTGTCTCCCAAAGAAGTAGTTTCCCAAGTGTTTGTGTCCATCTGTGTCTCCTATATGGCAGACACGGTGGCTAATCACTACCCTTATCACTTCTGAGATGACACTATGACTTACCAATAAGCATGGGCTTTCTGGCAAGTTTTTACTAACCTGATTTCATTATTAGAAATTTTTACTAACTCTATTTCTTAACCTGTGGATATCTTTATGGTAAAGAGGAAGCCAAGCACACAAGGGTGCCTGCCTGTAAATGCTTCAGTTCAGAGACTGACATCCACTGCTGTACCTGGACATATGAGCAGTCGGTCTGCGGAGATAGATGTGTGTCCATACTTGGCATTTGAGATGATCTCTCCCCCAGTAGAACAGAGATCATACTGTTCAGACGTATATCACTGGGTGGGGCTGCTTGCTTTTTTGAACCGTGAACTACTCACACGGCATGACATACATGTAAGAAACCTCTTGGTCATAGCTGCTCTGCCAGCTTAAAGGCAAGACAGTGCATGGACTCGACAGGTCAGAAGCTGGTGATTGCAAAGTTAAACTTCGTAACTGATAAGGCATTAAAGATTTTAGCCCAAAAGCAAGACTCAAGGCCTCAAAGCTCAAGGATGCTCCTGATTACCACAAAGTTCAGGATGCAGATGTCCTGTCTTTCCGTGAGCCCAGGCTCACCAGTTGTGTTTCTGTGGGGAAAGGATGGATAGCTACTCTGTCTTCACAGAGTATCAGATAAAATGTGGGTTTACACTGGAGAGCCACAGTGTGTGTGTGAGTGTGCTGTTTGTAGAACAGGAATCACTATCACATGGTCTAAGATGTAGAGAGGCAAGCCTGTTTCAAATATCTGACTGTAGTATCACAGAGCCCTGAAGAGAAAGGTACAGTACCTGTCCATAGGCAGTAACTAGGGGGATTTTTATTAGTGTGTTCATGATTGAGTAGTTGAGTATATTTTTCTTCCTTGATCCTGTAAAATCCTCCAGGCTAAGGCCTCTACACCATTAAACTGAGCATCATCTACTTCCAAACTCATATTGATTTCAATTGCATTCTCCATGGTGTTGACAAGAGACACTTGTTTGTCTGCCCTTGGGCTATAAAACAAGTATCACTACACACACAACAAATATCTCCATCATTCACACCAAAACCAGCCTGCAGCTTCCCAGCTGCGACGAGCAGCCTCTGGGCATGTATGAATGCAGGGCCTGGCCCAGAGTATAACCAGTCCCACTGGAGTCTCCTCTGATGCAATGTAAACAACAAAACAGGGCATGAAGACTGAAAAACACATGCTGTGTTAACATCGGGGGATGGTGCTGTTTTCTGGGCGGCCTCTTCTGGCCTATGCATTGTCTTTTTTGTGAGGTCACAGCCTCCTCTCTCCACTCTTACCAATGAATCTTGGCCTCAGCCAAGGATCTTCAGTTCTTCAGGTTTGGGTAGACTTTGGCAGCCTGTTGGGTGGTACCTCTTATAGCCCTCAGGTGGATCATTCACCTAGAAGAACCCGTCTGAAAGTCAACAGAGCTTTAACAAATAATTCTCTTGTTTTGCAGAGAGAGGATGCAAGCCATGGAGAAGCAGATTGCCAGTCTCACTGGCCTTGTTCAGTCTGCGCTTTTTAAAGGGCCCATTACAAGTAGTAGCAAAGAGGCGTCTAGGTAAAAAAGAAGCAAGCCATGCAGGGAAAAAAAAAAAAAAAAAAAATCAACCTGCTTCTCCTTAATCATTGCAGCCATTCATTCACTGGAATTCGTTTCTTCGTGATCATTGTAGGGCTGACATGTTTACATCTTTATAATCATGGTGTGGGGGTTGTTCTTTTGGTTTTGTTTTTCTTCTTGTCATTCTTGGACAAAGGTAACACTTTGGCCCAAGAAGGGACGCAGGGCTTCCCAGTGCATGTGGCTTCACGGACCACTTGCCCCACAGTGCCTGTTCCTACCATCCACGTGTGTCCACATCCGCCACCATCTGAACAATCACCGCGTGCCCAGCTGCATCTGCCTGTATCTGCACACACGTGGGAAGCCTTTCCCGTCCCAGGCAGTCATGGAGCTGACGGCAAACACCTCCATTGCTTAATCCATCCCTGCTAATTCTTAAGAACAGAAGGGTCGAGGAAAGACAGGAGCACTTGGAAAACTGTAGATTCGACTCTCTTTTTCTTTCTTTCAGTGAGAAAATGATGAAAGCCACAGCCAACAGGAGCCAAACAGATGGTGCAGGTGAGTGTTCCCAGGAGCTCTGGAGGGCCGTGAGTTTCAGTCAGCTCCGGCTGGCTTCACAAGTACTCGGTGTTTCTCCAAGTCAACTGGGATGATTCCGAGGTGTCCTAAAGAACTCCATTGCTACTGCAATGCAGAAATTATTACCTTCGTGGTTCATTCACTCACTCATATGACTTTACTTCTGTTCCAGGCACTGGTGTGCAGAGTGGATATAGTAAATATAAACCATGGTGTTACCTGCCTAGAACTTCAAATCCACAGAAAAGTTGAAAGTAGATATAGGTTGAGCATCAAGAATTGTGGGATAAAACTTTACCCAGCCGGGCTTGCCTGTATTGAAAGCATCCCCTGGAAAGGTGATGGAGGAGTTCAAAGGGTACCTAGAACTTAGGGAAGGGAAAGAGGGGAGGATCCTTCCAGGTGGAGGCAACTTGGGGGGGGGGGTCCCTTACTGTAAAGTGAGGCCATTGGGAGATTGCACTCTGAGGAAGAATATTAGCCGGGTGTAATAGGCGAATGGACAAGAGTGAATGGGAAGAAGTAACCACTTACCTAAGTCTAGATAGGGAAAGAGAATGAATGAACGTGCTTTAGGGCTTTCCTTTTAAGTGTTAATGTTCCCCTGAAGGAGGACTGACTCTGTCACCAGCATAACTTCCTGGTATCACCACATCTGTGCGGTGACAGCCTGATCCTGGGGTCCCCAGGCAGGCCTCCCTGCAGAAGATGCTATCTTCCTGCCAGCTGGGTTAGAAACAGATCACGGCAGGAGCATGCTCACATACTGAGGCTCGACAGAAGCAAGCAGCCAGTTGTGTGAAACCCCTCATTTGGGGGAAACCACATCTTCTAGTCATTCAGCACAGGAATGTGCATAGGATTAGGAATGTAGGTTTAACATCCCCACCCTTCCCCCTGGCTCCACTGGGGCTGAGCAAAGCCCGGCACTCAGTTCTAAGGGATACTTCCCCAGCATCCAACTGAAAAAATCAGTCAATGGCCTGGGCTGAACCCAGACAGTTATTTCATGGAAATCACTAAACTTGACTTCAGAGCAATTGCCAGTTTGCTCTGGGGATATGTGTTCACTCATTTTCTTATTTATTATGAACTTAAGGGAATAAAATGAAACTACTAACACTAAAGCCTTCAGTGCCTCCGGAATCCATTCTGGAAATGATGAGTGTCCTGTACATCATTCTGCTCAAATGTACATGCTGGTTTGTAGGCTCTGATGCTCTCTCGATTTCTGTAGAGTAGTAAATAATAAGGAAACACTTAGGGAGTGATTCCTGTGTGCCCAGCACTGTTTGTGCATTAACCCATTAATGTCTATCCCCAAGGGGTAGGTATCATTTTTATTTCCTTGTTCCACATAAGGAAGTGGAACACACATCCGCACACATGTGACATACAGTCCACATACCTCCTATTTGATCTCGTCCTTTCATGTTAGGATACACAAGTCCCTTGAAAGATACACAGGTTGTTTGATTTCTTCAGTCTGAAATTTTCGTAAATGTCTCTCTTGAGCAAGGCAGAAGAGACAAGTGTAGTTTCTTTGGCCATGTTTCCAAGTGTGATCAGGGATTGTAGGGGACAGACAGTGGTAGTGGTCACGTGTTTTTTGAAAAGCATTGGCAATGACATTGGTAGTGGGAGTGATTTTCACTCCCGAGTCTCTGGCCAGTTTGGTCTTCCTCTTGCTAATGAATGCATCAAGGCTAGATACTGCCCACAGGGGGTTAGTTGCCATAGCAGCCAGTACAGTGCACAAAATATAGTGATTCTTTTATAATCCTAGGAAGTAAACTATCAGAAAGTGGTGTTATCCCTGTGTGTATAGACAAGTAACAGGCTTATACAGAAGCCAAGGAACTCATTTGGCCAAAGGTCAACACAAATGAAGTCCAGACTTCCTGGTTACATTAGAAAGGTGTAATTTACTGTAGACAAGAGGGAGCAGAGGACATCTCCCACTTCTGAGGCATACCATGTGTGTTACATTGTTTCTTGTCTCAGCACACCTAACCCTGTGGAGTTGCCATCTATATCTTATGGCGAGAAACAGACTCACAGTGAGTCAAGATGTGCAGAGTCCCCAAGCTAATGATGGTCAGTCTTCCTACATCTCACACCAGTCCTAGCTCTGCCACAACAAGGTACATTAAGCTCACATCACATGCATGCTTGTTAAAATTCATATTAAGATCTAATTTACCAAGGGCCAGTGAGATGTCTCAGTGGGTAAAGGCACTTGTGCAAGCCTGGCAACCTCAATCCCCAGGACCCACAGAAGGTAGAAGGGGAGAACAGACTCCAGAGTTGTACTCTGACCTGTAACAGTGTGCACACGTGCACGTGTGCTCACGAACACACACACACACACACACATACACACACACACACACACACACACACACACGGAGGAGGAGGATTATAATAATTATAATTTTAAGATTCTGGGGACAAACTGTATGTTGTCTCTTCTTGCTAGACTTGGAAAAGAAACTGAATGTGACTACCCATCTGTGGGTGTGGCATACGAACTCCAGGTCTTGTGACTGCTGTGTGAGTGGGGACCTACTTGGAGTCCTCAGCAACTAGATCTTCTCCATCCTGAGTCCACATTTCAGGGCCCTTGCTATAGATCCTTGCTGGCTGTTGGTCACCCCCGATGCTTTGTACTTGCTGAGACTCTGGATGGAGATGGGAAAGATGGTCCTTTCTACCATTCTGCTCAGAGAATTCAGCCAAGGGCAGTAAGTTTCACTCTTCGCCAGACATTGGGCTAAGTAGTTACAGGTGGTAACTTCCTTAGCTTGCAGGGTAGCACCAGTACCCATCTAAACAAGTACAGAAAGAACATGGTTAAGCACTTGCTTGCCCAAGATCATACATGGCAAAGTGGACAGTGAGAATGGCTTCCAGGTTCTGGCCTAAATATTGAAATGGATAATAGTGGCCTTGGCTAAAATCAAAAGGCTAGAGACAGGAGGCAGTTTGGGGGGAGGTGAGAGGAGATAATGAATTGGATCTGCTTGTAGGAGAGGCTGAGGGTGACTTGAGGCCATTGGTATGTGGTGTCTGGGGAGGGTGGTGTGAGGAGCTGGACAGGTAACGGAAGAGGACGGAATTGCCCCTGACGCCATGGCCAGTGAGGAGAGCAGGCCTAGGAGAGCAGGCAGCCGGGTCTCAAAGGCTGACGGAGGGAGGATTCGGAGAAGAGACAGACTGGTGAAGCTGGAGCATCAGAGAGAAAAGTCAAGGGAGAGACATTTCAGTGTGACAGGAAAGGGGAGAAGTGACTGGCAGACCAATGGCATGCTAGTTGAAGTCACTCTCCCTGGAGAGTGGTCATAGCTGGCCCCTTTTTGAGCAGCCGTGTCAGTCAATTGGTGGAACTAAAGACCACATGCAATAGAACCAGATGTCATTGAAAAAGATGGATTCTTAAATACTAGAGATTCCAGAAGGAAACTGGTTTTTGAAAATGTTTCTGAAGCCTGATGTCAGCATTCAGCTATAACAAAAACATTCAGTCTGGAGCCTGTGTTCTGTAAGAGTTGGCCCAGCGGGTAAAGGTGCTTCTTGTGCAGACCTGGAAACCCAAGATTGATCCCAGAATCCACTGAAAGTTGGAAGGTAGAAATCGACACGTACACA
>CABHPQ010157674.1:3025-13045 GCA_902168405.1 Peromyscus aztecus
TCCTTCCTTCCTTCCTTCCTTCCTTCCTTCCTTTCTTTCTTTCTTAAAATTTATTTTTGTTTTACGTTCATTGGTGTTTTGCCTGCATGTATGTCTGTGCAAATGTCAGAAGCCCTGGAACTGGAGTTACAGACAAGCATGAGCTGCCATGTGAGTGCTGGGAATTGAACCACGTCCTCAGGAGGAGCAGCCAGTGCTCTTAACCACTGAGCCATCTCTCTAGCCCCCCCCCATTTTCTTTCTTTTTAAAGCAGATTTATTTATTTGTGTGTGGGGGGGGTGCAAATGTCTACAGATGCCAGAAGATGCCATCAGATCTCCTGGAGCTGGAGTTACAGGTGGTTGTAAGCTGCAGGATTTGAGCACTGGGAACTGAACGCTAGTCCTTTGTAAGAGCAGCAAGAGCTCTTAGCTACCGAGTCATTGCTCTAGCCCCTTGTCAAGTGTCTTTAAAGAACTCTCATATTAAATATTAGTATTGCTCTAGGAGTGAGCTTTAACTTTCAACTTGTTTGTTCCAAGAGCCTGTGCAAAAACTCACAGTGGCATGTGCAGAGATGAATACATCTCCATGATTCTTTAAACTTAAAACTTGTTTTGAGTTTGTGGTATTGACTACTAATATTAATTTTTAAATTAATAAAATGCATATTAATTATGTTAAGTGTAACATGAATTACTAAATGATTTTATTAATAAAAAAACCTAGAACCAGATATTGAGGTGAAAACTGAGAGATCAGAAGAATAGAACAAACCAAGCCACAAGTTCTTACCACTAGGAAATCCTCAGCCAAAGAGAGCTACTTCCTGTATACTCACACCTATATATCTTTCTGTGTCCTGACATCTTACTTCCTCTCTCCACCCAGCTGCATCACTTCCTCTTTCTGCCCAGCTCTATCACTTCCTGTCTATCTGACAGACCTCCAGACCTCTATGGTTAACTAGTGCTGGGATTAAAGGCGTGTGCCACCATGCCTGGCTCTGTTCCCAGTGTGTCCTTGAGCTCACAGAGATCCAGATGAATCTCTGCTTTCTGAGTGCTAGGATTAAAGGCATGTACTACCACTGCCTGACCTCTATGTTTAATATAGTGGCTGGCTTTTTTCCTCTGATCCCCAGATAAGCTTTATTGGGGTGCACAAATAAAATATCACATTTCCCCCTTTTTTGTCTAAAATAATAAAAAGTTATAACTAATATAAGAAACACTTTATACAATAAGTACAATAGCTATATACAATATATACAGGCAATAAATACATCAACAATGTCTAGTCCATTTGCATTTGACAAATTCAGCGAAAATATTCCATTATCTATCCTATTTTGGTGAGTCCAAAATGTACCTAATTCACTTCCTATCCTAACTTGTATTAGCAACCGAAAACTATCTTTTGATGTCTTTCAAACTTACATACTTTACACCTCTTTAGTGTATTTCTTTTCTGAATTTGTTAACAAGGAAAACTATAGCTATCTAATCTTCAACTCCCTCAGAGACCTGAGAAGGAGATAATATTACCTAGTAAAATAGGAAGTGCAAACGAGCAACTTCCAAAAAATATGAGGAATGATAGAAACAGCTAGCTGCCTGGACAGTCACTCGAGGTTTCTCTGCAATTTTGGGGCACCCATCTTCAGCCCACGGGCCTAGCATATCTGACAGACTCATTTGTGAAGCAGGATTTTTTAAAGAAAAATTTATCATATCTATGCAGTGTTCTATCCACTTCAAGCAGCCCAAGAAGGTAGAGACCCAAACAGTAAACCGATGGCAGCACATTCCCTTGAAGACCTATACAAAAGGATTTTTCTATGAGGACAGGCAAACGTGAGGATGTATTCTTGTGGTGTTACCTAATAGTGATAAAGATATATAATATGTATATTCCCTCTATATATGCATTTCAAAATACAGTTGATGAATATCATGTGTTGATAGTAATGAGTGGTCCATCAGCTTATCAGTGGGGCATGGCCAAGGAAGGATGCACAATTTCGCTTGGAGGAAAACACACTGAACTGTGAATGTATTCTGTAGAAGGAGCTTCCTAAGGATGGTGTGTAGGCAGGTCATCATGAGGTACCTGGGCCAGAAGTCCAGGGATCAGAAGATCTGGAGGGATGGACTTGATGTCATACACAGGCACTTGTTAGAGAGAAGCAGAAACGTGTGAGGAGGGAGCCTGTGGACCAGGGACACAGGAAATGACTCAGAAGGAATAGGGATGAGGTGTCAGGAGTACTCACTGAGCACGTCTGTGTGGCCTAAGAACTGGCCTATTAAAATGCTCCAGCTCCTACAGAAGACCTCCCAGAGGCCATAGATTTGAGTCAGAATCAGGAATTGTTGCATGTTCCCAGGAAAAAGGGAGAGTGATGTTCCCAAACTGTATTTTTTAGTTCATCTGACAGGTTGAGATGTAGCCTGAGCCTGCTAGATTTATCCTCGGACAACACCTCTGTGATGAATTCTGCCGGAGGGTGAGAAGGGCAGGGGTGTACGAGAACCTTGTTGTCCAAATGGGGAGACTATGCGGAGGCCTGACTTCATATCCAGCTCTGCACTCTCTGCCTGGTCCGGTCTTTCATCTGCTGGAAATCTGGGGCAGAGGTACCTGGAGCGTATTTAAATTGGTTGGACTGAGTCGGCCCCAAATACCTGTATGATTTCTCAGATCTCTGGTCACTTTATAGGAGATGCATAGAGATTAAAAATATAGGAGCTGGGCATAGGCTCAAATTCTGACCCTGCTGTTTCCAAGCCCTGAGACTTGGGTCAGCTCAACAACCTCCTGGTCTCTGTTTTCTTAGTGATGAAATAGGAATAGGATTCCATTTTAGTCTAAACTTGTCCATGAGGACGTGATGTCTTCTCACTAGTCATTACTCTGCTGCAGAGAGACAGAATGTGTTTCAAGCTGGGACTCAGAGTCAGACAGGACCTGTCTGAGCAGCATGAGGCTGGGCAAGTTCCTGTGGGTCTGTTTCCTCATTTGTAAAACAGAGATGCTAAGAGTCCTCCCCTCACAGGAACTGAGCAAGCCAGGAAAAAAGCTAACTGATTTCAAATGATAAGAAGAGTGCCCAGGATACAATGTGTCATCAGTATACTTTGTTTAATTTGCAGATATAATTTAAAAAAAAGTCTTACTTTGGGCCTTGCCTAGGCTGGGTGCTTCTGAAAGGCTGTCAAGGGCCAGAGAGATAGCTGTGTAAACATGAGGATGTGAGTTTGATTGTGGTGGCACACACTTGTAATCCTGTTGTTGGGTATGTGGAGACAGGAGGATCCCTGGGGCATTCTGGCCGTTCAGCCTAGCCTCCTTGGCAAGTTCCAGGCCATGGAGAAACTGGCTCAAAAAACAAGGTAGAGGCCAGTGAGATGTCTCAGAAGGTAAAGGTGCCTGCTGCTAAGGCTAATGGCCTGAGTTTACTCCCTGGACCCTGTATGGTGGAAGGAGAAGGCTGATTCCTACAAGCTGGCACAGACTTACAAGTAGGCACATACGCGGAGCTGTTGAACACATGAGTGGATACATAAATGCAGTTTAATTCAAGGGACTGCTGCATAGATACAGGCTGTCCATGGCATTTCAAATTTTGATAAGCACACTTGGACTTGTCTGCATCACAGACAACTGTAGATGAAGCACAGACACTTAACTACCAGACCTAATACCTTTCTTTACTCTGCCCTGTGGTGATGATTGCCAGAAAGAGGTCCCAGAAGATGTGGGAGACATGGCAACATGGTAAGTGACGTTTCATTTCTCCATGGTAACGCTAAGGTATCAGCATGATTTCCCAAAGTTTGGAAACCTAAGAAAGAAATACAGGGTACAAACACAATGGACTTACTCTCCGATTTTTCCTATGTGACTGGTGCCCATGGAAAGAGCAGTGTCATTGGGTGCTGTGGAAATGAGTAGGACCCACAAGCAGGAAAGCTCCCTACTTGCCCAGAGAGAGAACTCCCCTCTGCCTGGGTGGCAGTGGCAGTTCCGCCCCTTCATAAACATCAAGACACAAAATAATGGAATGTTTAGTCTGAATAATACATTAAGGAAATCAATTAGGCCCACATGCAACTTCCTAAGATTTTAATTACAGTACTTAGGGTACCACACTAGAGCAGTTTGTCAGGAACATAATTTGTTAATGAATAACAACTGACACAGTGAATTAGTTGGGATTGTAATTAGCTCTCGCTAGCCATCCATTGGAACCCTGATCAAAAGCCACTCAGTGAAAGAGGGGAAATCAGCTGTGAATGATAACCCCAACAGCTTGATCTGGGCCACCTCCATGCCAGTGTACCCAGAGGGGTCTGGGTGAGACTTTGTCAGCCTGTGAAGTCTGGTGGGACCTGCTGAGAAGGATTGGCCTCACAGAGGAGCCTGTTTGAAATGCAGAATCTTGGGCTCCACTCTAGACCTGTTAAGTCACAGCCAGTATTTTAAGGCATGGGAGTGACGTGTGAACACATTAATAGTTGAGTGACTTGTAAACACATTAATGTTTGAGAAGTGCTGGCAGTGGCTTACAATGAAGCAGGTCTTGCTTTCTTCATACAAGGGTCTTACCAAGTGGTCCAGGCTAGGCAAGAACTCACGAGTCCTCCTGCCTCAGCTCCTAAGTGCTGATATAAGCAGGTCTTTTAATAACTTCTGACTTGCTCACTAGACATGTGACCTTGGAGGAATGCTACTTCAGTGTGAGCATGTCTGTTAGAAAAGTGAGTAGAGAGTGTGTTTTTAAAGAGACAATAGCAGCAATAAGTTAGCCAAATTCTATTAAACTTCATTTTTTAAAAAAGTTGCTAAGTGCCCAAATAATAAGACAGTGACCTGATTAAGATTAGATGCCTGGAGGGTGGGGGTGGGCACAGGATGTAGTCTCTGTGCCCTCCTAGGACTGGAGGCACTGAAGATAGCTGTGAGCTCTCTGTCCTAGTCAAGGCATTCATGTTTGCAACAATATCTGAAAATCCACAATAGCTGAAAATACATTCATATTGATGAATTAAGTTACATGTGAAATACAATTACAAATCATATTCTGACCACTAATCCTTCTGACAATTTGTCATTGCATTCTTGTCATAATGCAAATGTTTTTGAAATCTGGTGAACTTTTTACACCTTATACTTCAGGACAATATGTGGCTTTAATTTTTGGAATTCTCAAATATTATTGGGTCAGTTACTCTGAAGACAGACAGGGAGCCACTAAAAGGACTCATCAATGATAAGTGGGCAAATTTCCAAAGCTATGGATAGGTCACCTCCAGGAGCTCAATCTTCTTACTCCCATCTCTCAACACAGACTGGTGTCCCATTGAGCTGACCACTGGGGTCTTAGAACCAGGTACTTAAATTCCAGAAGCCTAATGAGCAATGCAGCCTCTATACTGAGGATCTGCTCCTTGACTCTGCTCAGCAGGTGGAGCCTGAGCCATGAACTCAATGGTATGTCTTAGGCTTTTCCTGCAGGCTCTGTAAGTTCACTCAACTCTCCGAAGAGTCCCAAATAAAGCTGCTGATGGTCCCAGGAGGTGAACGATCCAGGACATCCAGCATCCCCAGAGCTTCAAGGGTTATGGCCTAGTGGTTCACCCATACCCCGTTCATGGGACATAACTGATGACTGGGAAGCTTTGGATTGCCCAGTGTCAGGAATAAGGCCACCCTCACCTCAAGCTTATTGTGTCTATGCAATGTGACTCTGCAACCATTTCCCCTGTTACTTCCTGTTCTGAGGACTGTTGTGGGCATGCTCAGTCTTTTGACGTTGTGACACAGTGCTGTCATCTATGAAGCTCACACTGAGAATTGCATTAAAGAACCGCCCCCCCCACACCTGACTGTTTTAAGTATGTTTACCGCTTTGTGTTAGCCTTATTCATAGCCACCACAGAGTGTGTGAGGCCCATAAGCTATGGAAGCCAGAGCCCTTCTTTACTGTGGTGGAATGAGACCCAGCCTTCTCGGAGGAAGCATCTTTGCCCCCTAATGACTTTGCCCATTGTTTTCACTCTAAAATGACATGCCTAGAACTCCCAACACTTGATTTGGGGTCAAATCGGGTCTTTTAAGTGGTCCATCATGCTACACTTCCTCTGGTGTTTGTGGGGTGCTACTTCATATTGTCTTTGCACTGTAACGATTACATCTCACTTTGAGTTTGGGGTGTAGAAGAAGCAGGAAAACTGGGAAGCAAGAAGATCTTGCCTGGTATTCTTTATTCCTTTACATGGGCTTAGCATTGGGGCATCAAGAATGTGTTTTCTGTTTGGTGACTGCAAACCAAAGAGGAAGCCACATGGCAGGTTCGGGTGATGCAACAACATGAATCTGGAAGTAGATTCAGTGTATGTCAGATGCCAATGCAGGAGAAAAGCCAAGGTGAAAACCTCATCTTGTCAAACCTCCAGTCATGTCAAGGATACAGTAGGATCATGAAAGTGGAGATTAATATCAAATCTGTGTAGATTTCTTTGGAGAGTGTGGTTATGCTGTGAGTTCTTCCTATCTTGAGATCATGGTTGAAAGAGGGGTTACCCACTCTTAAATTCATCAATGGAACCTTGAGGCCTGTTGTCTGACCTCCTAGCCCAGTTATCCAACCTACTAGGATTTTAGAAGATGAGAAATTCCCTTCTTGGGTGTGGATCTTCACCCCCATATTTTGTCTGGACAAAGAGAGTAGTTTATCTGGCAGCCCTAAGTAAGAGCTTCTTGTATCCTCTTCAATAGATCGGTCCTGAGGGAGAGGCATCCTTCACCGAAGACAAGCCAGTGTTGCATTTCTGGAACACAGGGCTCATAGGAGAGAGTGATGCTAGACCATCAGGCTTTTGCCCAGGTCAAGGGTACAGCCTGTGGAAGCCCACCAGTGAACTGCTCCAGGAGCCAACTTGAACATCTTCCCTTTTATTCAGGTGACAGACCCATTCCAGTAGGACGTTTTTCTGTTACCCTTTCCCACTCCTACATCTACCTACCTGACTTTGCTTCGCTCCGACCTTGAGGGGCTGGAGGACAAGTGTGGGTCATGGGTGGCTGGAGGAAGTCACTCTATGCTCAGCTCCTGCTGTCATGTCACATTCTCACTGGAAAGGAGGAGGGAGTCTCTTTGTCAAAGGACTGGCATCTTCAAATACTATTATATGAAATTGATCTTTTCAATTACCTGATGTATATACTATGTTTGCAACTTTAAGTGACAATCGGACCTTTTATCGACTATTGATCAGAAAATCATGACATCTCCAGAGTTTTCCATAGTCTTTCAAAGTCTTCATCCAAAACCAGCTGTCAAACATTTTGGTTGGATTTTTTGTTTTTTTCAGACAGGGGCTTGCTCTGTAGCTCAGACTGGCCTTGAACTCATGATAGCCTGCTGCAGCTTTCCTAGTAAATGACAGGCATGCCTCACTACATGCAACTTCAAGTAATCTTTGCCTAGGTCTGTGGATGCCCGGGAGGCAAATATTGTCCTTTCATTGTTAAATGCACAGCATCAGACTCAGTACTGAGAAGTATCAGATGCTGAGAGATTAGTTCTCTTCCCCATGGCTGCATAATCCGTGACCCACACTCAGGTGCTTCTAGCTGCCCCCACTCAGTCTTATCTGGGGAACCCTTGAGCAAATCGATTGCCCTTTCTTTACTGAAAGTCTCATTCCTGAGTCTGTCTCTCCAGTTTCCAAAAACACTTCGATTTTAAAATTGTACTGAAAAGAGGAAGAAAATGACTTTCCAAGGTCGGGTGGGTCACTGGGAAAGAAATAGACGTGTTCAGAGCCATCGTGTGAAACTTTGCCCATAAAAATCAAACCTTCCTATTGCTGACACTTCCCCCACATTCAATGACACTGTTTTCTTTGGGAGAACAGAACACTTACTATTCAGACTCTGGGCAGAAGAGAGAAATGACTGGGATCTAGAGATAAGGAGCAATTTACTACTGGTCAGCTGCGCCCTTGCCACCTAGCAAATGCAGGTGTAAATGAAAGCATCGGAGAGCGGTGGCTGACAAGGCAGAATGAGTTATTTTGAGCTGTGGTTTTCCTTTTCTTCAGTGCCCCCACCACCTTTTGATAAACCCCTTCTATTTTCATCTCACTCTGTACCTCCCTCCTGCTCAGCTTCCACCTGGCCAGAAAATAACCTCCCGCCTGGCCCCTTTGATCCAGGGCTCTCCCTTCATCCTTCCAAGTTCATCCTCTGCCCTACACAGTTCCTGAAGCTCAGCTCTGGGACCGGTATCAGAAGCTCTCATGACTCCATTGACTAAGGGCCAGCTATGTGATCATGGCCTTCCAGGCTCTCTCTACTTTCTATTCTTTCCTTGTGTGCTTCTCAGCATCAACTGATTCGGCTAACGGCCGGTAGGTAGGCAGTTTCCCTCTCTCTGGACACTTTGTTTCTTTCCTTGGAAGAGGCCTTTCTCCCAGTTCTGCAAACTATTCTGTCTTACCCTTGGGAGACCAGGATTAGCTTTCCTGAAGGATTCCCCTGGTTCGCAGAGGATTGGACAAAAACAAAACAAAACAAAACAAAACAAAGCAAAGCAAAACAAAACAAAACCAGTTGCACGGGACTGCATACTGAAGCAGAGAATGGAGTGGTGTTTCCTAGGGTTGTGTGGAAAGGTGAAGTGGGTGTGTGTGAGATTTCAGTTAGGCAAAAAGAATACATTTTAGGCTGTGCTAGGCAACTGCACCTACCAGTCTGCAGCGTGCATTACACAGTTGGAAGTGTGCAGAGAGAGTGTACCTTATGTTAAGTGTTCTGACCACAGGATAACAGAAAAGATCCTGCGTATGTAGATGGACCAGGCTAATTGCTGAGCACACACCACTTGCGTACACTTAATTGTACAGTGAGAAAAAGTAAAATAGTTCTCAACGTCTGACGTCTGGCTTCACAGCCTACCCCCAATATTCAAGAGCTGTGTCGTCGTAAGCAAGCTGCCCATTTCTTCATCTTTCCTTTCCTCCTCCTCTTCTTCTGATTTAATTTAAACTGTTATTTCCTGTATTTTTTGTGTGTATGTTTGTGTTTGAGATATGTGTATGTGGGTGTATACACGCTATCGTACACGTGTAGAGGTCAGAGTACAATTTTCTGCAGCTGGTTCTTTCCTTCCCCCACGGGACCCAGGCATCAAATCTACTGAGTCATATCACAGGCCCAAAAAGGTTTAATTGATTTAGAAACGTCTTTCGTTCACAGAAAAATCAAAATAAAGACACAGAGATTTCCTACCTATGCATTGTGTCCCCATTGTCCACATAACCTAGCACAGGCATTTGTCACAGTCAAAACACATCATTGCCACTGAAAGTCATAGTTCTTATTAAGCTTTGCTTTGATCTGCTACATTTTATAATGTGCAGTGCCATGTCAGAGATAGCTGCTTCTTTACAATGAGCTCAGGTTCTGAGAATAATAACTGTCTCTCTGGGCCTGTAGACAGACAGACTGACTGTAACAACACAAGTGAAATATCCAGAATGGTTCCAGGTTAGAGCCCTGCTGTGAGAACAAGCCCAGCCCCAAATACCGGAATGAGTGGGGACTGATCAGCAAGGGGTGTGATGAAGGCATCAGTGATGGTGAGCATCTAAGGGAAGATGAGTTATTAAGGGCACGGTGGTTTGAATGAAAATGGCCGGGGCTGGAGAGATGGCTCAGAGGTTAAGAGCACTGACTGCTCTTCCGGAGGTCCCAAGTTCAATTCCCAGCAACCACATGGTGGCTCACAACAATCTGTAATGAGATCTAGTGCTCTCTTCTGGCCTGCAGCCATACATGCTGTATACATAATAAATAAACGAATCTTAAAAAAAAAAAAGAAAGAAAGAAAAAGAAAATGGCCCCATAGACTCATAGGAAGTGGCCTTATTAGAGGTGTGGCCTTGTTGGAGTAGGTGTGGTCTTGTTGGAGTAGGTGTGGCCTTGTTGGAGTAGGTGTGGCCTTGTTGGAGTAGGTGTGGCCTTGTTGG